>JAPYYA010002035.1:0-14470 GCA_028533165.1 Leontopithecus rosalia | reverse complement strand
TGGCCATTATTAAGCACAATTGATGGTATAAGGGAGGTTTTCAATACCCATTTTTAGACTGAATTCTAGCCTGGGCAACTAAACAACACTCCCGTTCTCTCTCCCTCCTCCTCTTCTTCTTTTTTCCTCTTCTTCATTCCTTTTTCTTTCTTTCTTTCTCTCTTTCAAAAAGAAAAAAAAAGCTCCTTATACATTTTGGATATTAGACCTTTGTCACACAGATAGATTGCAAGTATTTTCTCCCATTCTGTAGGTTGTCTGTTTGTGCTGATGATAGTTTCTTTTGCTGTGCAGAAGCTCTTTAGTTTAATTAGATCCCATTTGTCAATTTTTGCTTCTGTGGCCATTGCTTTTGGCATTTTTGTCTTGAAATCTTTGCCTGTGCCTATGACCTCAATAGTATTGCTCAGATTTTCTTCTAGGATTTTTATAGTCTTGGAGTTTACATTTAAGTCTGTAATCTGTATCTTGAGTTAATTTTTGCATAAGGTATAAAGAAGGGGTCCAATTTCAATTTGTTGCATATGGCTAGACAGTTCTCCCAGCACCATTTATTAAATAGGGAATCCTTTCAACATTGCTTGTTTTTGTCAGGTTCATTGAAGATCAGATGTGCAGTTTTATTTCTGAGTTCTAATTCTGTTCCTTTGGTCTACATGTCTCTTTTTGTACCAGTACCAAGCCATTTTGGTTAATGTAGCCTTGTAATATAGTTTGAAGTTGGATAACATGATGCCTCTAGCTTTGTTCTTTTTGCCTAGGATTGTCTTGGCTATACAGACTTTTTTTGGTTCCTTATGAATTTTAAAATAGCTTTTTCTAATTCTGTGAAAAATGTCAATGGTAGTTTAAAGAAAGTATCATTGAATCTATAAATTACTTTAAGCAATATGTTCTTTTTCATAATGTGGATTCTTCCCATCCATGAGCATGTAATGTTTTTCCATTTGTTTGTGGCCTCTCTTATTTCCTTGAGCAGTGGTTCTAGTTCTACTTGAAGAGGTCCTTCACTTCCCTTGTTAGCTGTATTCCTAGGTATTTTATTATTTTGGTAGCAATTATGAATGGAAATTCATTCATGATTTAGCTTCTGCTTGTCTCTTGTTGGAATATAGGAATGCCTATGATTTTTGCACATTGATTTTGTATCCTGAGATTTTGCTGAAGTTATCAGCTTCAGAAGCTTCTGGGCTGAGACAATGAGGCTTTCCAGATGTAGACTCATGTCGTCTGCAAACAAAGATAATTTGACTTCCTCTCTTCTTATTTGATTACACTTTATGTCTTTCTCTTGGCTGATTTCCCTGACCAGAACTTCCAATACTGTGTTGTATAGGAGTGGCGAAAGAGGGCATCATTGTCTTGTGCCAGTTTTCAAAAGGAATGTTTCCAGGTTTTGCCCATTCAATATGATATTGGCTGCGGGTTTGTCATATATGGCTCTATTATTTTGAGATATGTCCCTTCAATATGTAGTTTATTGAGAGTTTTTAAAATGAAGGGACACTGAATATTGTCAAAGGCCTTTTCTGCGTCTATCAAGATAATCATGTGACTTTTTTCTTTAGTTCTGTTTGTATGATGAATCACATTTATTAATTTGCAGATGTTGAACTAACTTTGCAACTTGAACATGGTAGATAAGCTTTTTAATGTGCTGCTGGATTTGGCTTGACAGTATTTTCTGAGGATTTTTGCATTGATGTTCATCAGGGATATTGGTCTACAGTTTTCATTTTTTGTTGTATCTCTCCCAGGTTTGGTATCAGGATGATGCTGGCCTCATAAAATTAGTTATGAAGGAGTCCCTCCTTTTCATGTTTTTGGAATAGTTTCAGAAGAAGTGGTATTATCAGCTCCTCTTTGTACCACTAGAATTTAGCTATAAATCTGTCTTGTCCCGGGCTTTTTTTGGTTGGTAGGCTATTTATTACTAACTCGATTTCAGAACTCATTACTGGTCTATTCAGTAATTCTACTTCTTTCCGGTTCAGTCTTGGAAGGGTGTATGCATCAAGGAATTTATCCATTTCTTCTAGATTTTGCAGTTCATTTCCATAGAGGTGTTTATTGTATCCTTTGATGGTTGTTTGTATTTCTGTGGGGTCAATGGTGATATCTCCTTTATCATTTCTGATTGTGTCTAATTATTCTCTCTTTTCTTCTTTATTAGTCATCAGTCTATTTATTAATTTCAAAAAAAATAGCTTGTGGGTTTACTGATTTTTTAAAGGGTTTTTCATGTCTCTATCTCCTTCAGTACCATTCTGATGTCATTTCTTGTCTTCTGCTAGCTTTGGGATTTGTTTGCTCTTGATTCTCTAGTTCTTTTAGTTTTGGAGAGTCAATTTTAGCTTTTTAATGTGGGCATTTAGTTCTATAAATTTCCCTCTTAACACTGCTTTAGCTGCATCTCAGAGATTCTGGTAGATTGACTCTTTGTTCCCTAGTTTTAAAGAACTTCTTGATTTCTGCCTTAGTTTCATTATTTACCCAGGAGTCATTGAGAAGCAGTTTGTTCCATTTTCACGTAGTTGTGTGGTTTGGGGTGAGTTTTTTAACCTTTAGTTCTAATTTGATTACACCATTGTCTGAGAGATTGTTTGTGATAATTTCAGTTTTCATTTGCTGAGGAGTGTATTGCTTCCAATTATGTGATCAATTCTAGATTAAGTACCATGTAGTGCTGAGAAGAATGTATATTCTGTTGTTTTGAGTTGGAGAGTTCTGTAGATATCTATCGGTCCACTTGATCCACAGCTGAGTTCGGGGACTGAATATCTTTGTTAATGTTCTGTCTTGATGATCTTATATTGCAAATGAGGTCTCCCGCTATTACTGTGTGGGAGTCTAAGTCTCTCGTAGATCTTTCAAGAACTTGGTTTATGAATCTGAGTTCTCCTGTACTGGGTTTTTATGTTTAGAACAGTTAGCTCTTCTTCCTGAATTGAACCCTTTACCATTATGTAACACCCTCTTTTTTTTTTTTCTTTGTTGGTTTAAAGTCTGTTTTGTCAGAAACTAGGATTACAGCCCCTGCTTTTTCTGTTTTCCATTTGCTTGGTAAATTTTCCTCCATACCTTTATTTTGAGCCTGTGTGTGTCCTTACACACGAGATGGGTCTCTTGAATGCAGCACACCAATGGATCTTGACTCTATTTATCCTGCCATTCTGTGTCTTTTATTAGGGCATTTAGTCCATTTATATTTAAGGTTAATATTGTTATGCATAAATTTGATCCTGTCATCATGATGCTAGCTGGCTATTTTGCAGACTCGTTTATATAGTTGCTTCATAATGTCATTGGCCTGTGAACTTCAGAGTGTTTTTGTAGTGGCTGGTAACAGTTTTTCCTTTCCACACTTAGTATCTCCTTCAGGAGCTCCGGTAAGGCAGGCCTGGTGGTAATGAATTACCTCAGCATTTGCTTGTCTGTAAAGGATTTTATTTCTCCTTCATATATGAAACTTAATTTGGCCAAATATGAAATCCTGGGTTGGAAACTCTTTTATTTCAGAAAGTTGAATATTGGCCCCCATTCTCTTCTAGCTTGTAGGGTTTCTGCTGAGAGGTCCACAGTTTGACTGATGGGCTTCCCTTTGTAGGTGACCTGGCCTTTCTCTTTGACAGCACTTAACATGTTTTTCTTTCATTTTGACTTTGGATAATCTGATGATTATGTGTCTTTGGGTTGACTTCATGGAGTATCTTACTGGAGTTCTCTGGATTTCCTGAATTTGAATGTCAGTCTGTCTTGTTAGGTTGGGGAAGTTTTCTTGGATGATATACTGCAGTATGTTTTCCAACTTGGTTCCATTCTCCCCATCTCTTTCAGGTATTCCAGTCAGTCATAGGTTTGGTCTTTTTACATAATCCCACATTTTTCAGAGGTTTTGTTCATTCCTTTCCATTTTTTTTCTCTAATCATGTCTGCCTGTCTTATTTCAGCAAGATATTCTTCAACTCTGAGATTCTTTCCTGCGCTTGGTTTATTTGGCTATTGACACTTGTGATTGCACCATGAAGTTCTCATGTTGTGTTTTTCAGCTCCATCAGGTCATTTATGTTTCTCTTTAAACTTGTTATTCTGGTTAGCAGCTCCTATGTTTTATCATGGTTCTTAGCTTCTTTGCATTGGGTTAGAACATACTCCTTTAGCTCAGTGAAGTTCGTTATTGCCTATCTTCTGAAGCCTACTTCTGTCAATACATCCATCTCAGCTTCAGCCCAGTTCTGTACCCTTGCTGAAGATGCACTGCAATCATTTGGAGGAGAAACACTCTGACTTTTTGAGTTTTCAGCATTTTTCCATTGATTCTTTCTCATTGTTGTGGGCTTATCTTCCTTTGGTCTTTGAGGCTGCTGATCTTTGGATGGGGTTTTTTGTGGAGCCTTTTATTGATGTTGGTGGTGGTGGTGTTTGCTTTTTTCTTAACATCAGGACCCTCTTCTGTAGGGCTGCTGTTTTCTGGGGTTCCATACTATTTTTGCCTAGGTTCCTCCCCAACCCTCTATCACAAGTGGAAGCTGCAAAACAGCAAAGATGGCAGCCTGCTCCTTCCTCTGGTAGGAAGGAGGGGCACCTACCTGATGCCAGCTGGAACACTCCTATATGAGGTGTCTGGTGACCCTTCTTGGGAGGTCTTACCCAGACAAGAGGAACAAGATCAGGGACCTGCTTAAAGAAACAGTCTGGCTGTCCCTTGACAGAGCAGGTGCGCTGAACTGGGATGTATCCCCCTTGTCCAGACTGTCCAGACTCTCCAGAGCCAGCTGCCAGGAAAGACTAAATAGGGTGTACTACAGAGACTGCTGCTGCCCCTCCCCACAAGGGGCTCTATCCCAGGAAGACCAGAGTTCTGTCCATAAACCCTTGGCTGGAATTTCTGAAATTCCCATGGGGAGGTCCTGACAGTGATGAGGGATGGATCAGTGTTCCACTAAAAGAAGTAGTCTGGCCACAATCTGCCACACCCACTGCACAGCAGTGTGGGGAATTCCTCCCAGTAGAAAACACTCAGTTTCTTTGGCACTAGTAGATTCTTCTATAGCCAACTGAAGCTGCAGAGATGGCACCTACCCCTTCTCCCATAAATTCAGTCATGTTAGGTAGTCTCCAGCCTGCTGCTGCTGGCCAGCAGGGATTCCAAGCCAGTGGGTCTTAGTTAGGGAAGTCCCATGGGAGTGAGGCTCACTGAAAAATGCTGCTTGGTTCTCTGGCCTCATCAGGGCTGCAAAATAACTCCTGTGTCTCAGTACCTTCCCAAGTGGCTACATGCCTTAATGGCTGCCAACCTAAGTGATGGTATGGGCTCAAGAGGGAATCTCCTGATCCATGAGTTGCAAAGATCCGTGGGAAAAGTGTAGTTTCCTGGTCAGGGCAACAAACACTCATTCATTGCCTCCTTTGGCTGGGGGAGGGAGCTCTTCCTGCCCCAGGCCACTACCAGGTGGGCCATCATCACCCCCCTGCTTTTCCTCACTTTCTGTAGGTTGCACCAACCACCCAGTCAGTCCCAGTGAGAGAACCTGGATATCTTATTTGAACATGAATTCACATGCCATTTTCATTCTTCTCAGTGAGAGCCACAGAACACAGCTGCTTCTAATCAGCCATCTTCGGCTAGTGTTCTGAGAATGTCTTGTTAGTAGAACACATACAATGAACTACTTAGGGGTAAAGAGGAATCATGTCCAAAATGCACTCTTAAATGATTTAATAAAAATAATAATTTAAATATATGGGGAGAAAAAATGATACAACAAATGTGATAAAATGTTAACACCTGCGGGAGTGAAGGTTAGAATTATTTTTTTTCTTTTTTTTTTCCTTTCACAACAGTGATCTCCGTACTTTAGGAATAATAATTATTATTATTATAAGTTTTTATTTAAGTCTGAAACTATTTTGAAATATTATTTTTTAAAAAAACATTTAACTGCAAACAATGAATGAATTAGATCTAATATGGTCATATGGTTAAATCTGGAAAATATAACAGTAAGCAAAAACCCAAGAAACATATACACCACATCATATTTATTTAAATGTTAAAATCATAAAAAAAAATTCATATATGAATATGTAATGAAGGTTTAATGTATATCATGGCAAAAGGAGAGGAATGAAGATAGGAGAATAGGGCAAACATTGTAATAACACATTTCTTTTAAAATAAAGCTAATTCCAATGTGATGCAATTTTAACATGTGTTTTATCTGTGTGATGGTTACATAGGTATCTACTATTATTTTCATACTATCTATGTGTTTGATATATGTTATAATTAAAAGATTTTAAGAAAAAAGATGTTAATGGTTCAAAGGATCTAAAACCCCCAAAACTTCCCAGTGTACCTACTGTCACAAACCAAATGGTTTTTGAAGGTGCTTAAGTCTAAGCCCAAAGATGGAATCATATACCAACAAATAACTATACAATATTGGGAATAAAGGTCAAGATAAATACTGAGAATGCCTTTTCTTTGCCCAAGATGTCTCTTCAGCCTTTTGTTAAATCTATGCTTACTTTTAGAATTTTCCTCACCAGAATTATTTCTTCTATATCTCATTGAAGTATAAAAATACCATTGGTTCCAAGTACTATGATTTCTGTTTATAATTGAGTAGAACCAGACATACCATCTATATTCATTGTCTGTATTCATGGATAATACATACATTTCAATTGTCTGAATAAAATCTTGACAACTCCAGTCAGGCTTGAAATTTAAACTCTGGATGAGATGAATTAGCTATATTATATAATTGATATTTCAGTCAGAGAAAAGCACCTTATCATTTTTTTTAAATAATCATTTCTGGAATAAATGATGTTTATATTCTCAGATTTAAATTCTTTTAAAATCAAAATGTTCTTTTTTCTTTTTCAGAAAAAGAATATCTATGTATTACTTATGATTATACATTGCGGCAGAGACTCCTAGCAATTTACACCCATTTCTTCTTCTTCTGAGATACATAGACTATATTTTCCAGCCTCCTTGGCAGTTAAGTATGGCCATGTGACTGGCTGTAACTCCAAGCCTGGCCTACAAAAACTTCCAAAACATAATTCTCCATCCTCTTCTGCCAGCTGGATAGGGATGACAAGAAATCCCTAGCAGATGACAGAAACACAAATGGAATAATCCTGTGTCCCTGAATCCCTATATGAAGGAAAGTCACCTAACAAGAAATGTCACATGAATAAGGAAAAAGAATTCTACTGTATTAAGCCACGAAAATTGGGGAGCCTATTTGTTACCACAATTTGTGTTACATTAACCAAAACATGTAATCACTTTCTTTTAGAGAAATAAGCCAGAAAATAAAGAAACCCACATATAAATCATAAACAATTTTCCAATTGTCAATATGTAATGCATTATACTTACAAATTGAGGTTTGTAATACGCTGGACCAAGTGTATTGTCACTAGCAGGTGGAAGACGTTTTATAATACTGCCATCATCATTAATATGATAACCATATGACTTTCCACAAGAAGGAATTGAAGGAACATCAATATTTCTGGTAAATGTAGGTGCGCTTGAAATTTTCTACAAGGAAACATTTTATATTATTTATTTAAAGGCCAGAGGAAGGGAATGAAGAACCAAATATTAAACTTTACTAAAAGGCAACTACTAAATATTGATTTAATGAGTTTCATAATATAAAACAAAAATGTTTGTTTTGTTACTAGTTTTTTGAGATAGAGTCTCGCTCTGTCACCCAGGTTGGAGTACAGTGGTACAATCTCCACTCACTACAACCTCTGTCTCCAGGGTTCAAGCGATTCTGCCCCCGACCTCAGCCTCTCAAGTAGCTGGGACCAGAAGGCATTTGCCACTATGCCTGGCTAATTTTTGTATTTTTGGTGGAGACAGGGTTTTACCATGTTGGCCAGGCTGGTCTCGAACTGTTGGTCTCAAATGATCTGCCAGCCTCAGCCTCCCAAATTGCTGCAATTATAGACATGAGCCACTGTGCCCAGCCAAAAATGTTTGTTTTGTAAAAGTAATTTAAAGAAGTGAATTCAAGTCTGTCTTGCTTCATCCTAGAAACAAAAAGAATACACTAATACTAAATTTAGAATAGAATAGAATAGAATAGAATAGAATAGAATAGAATAGAATAGAATAGAAAACTATTAAAGTCATCAAAAGAAGCAAGGATTCTCTCTCATTTGGATCAGTTATTTATCTTCCTTAGTAAATCCATCATTACTGATTCTAAAAACAGGCAATCCTATTCACATCAACAATCATGCTATTATACTATCTGCTATGCAAAAACAAACTTTATATTTTTCAGTAACACTTTCTGCCTTCATTTCTTTCCAGTTCCTGACTTTTGTTTCCATGTTTCCTGAGTCTTGTATAAATATCCTAAGTATGCAAGCTACATAGCAGGAAAGTGTCTATGATATAATGCTAAATGGAAATAGTGAAATATAAAAGTGAATTATGAATATAGCTAATTTATGTGAAATTATATATAAATGTATAAAGTCACCTACATGTATAATTGAATACCAGAAAAAGCTATGTAAAAATTCGCCAACATGGTGAAACCCCATCTCTAAATTAATGTTAGAATCAGAAGTTTTAGGGTGATTATCCTTTTATCAAAATTTGCTTTAATGTAAAATATTTTAAAACTTCAATAAAAACAGGAAGGTGTAACATATATTACAAATATTAACATAAAATATATCAAATAAAAGTATTGGCATTTAAAGGATGTAGTTATTGGGCAATGAAATTATTAAGAGTAAAATGACTCCTGTAGTTTCTGTATTAGTAAATTAATGCTATAGTTGCATGTTCACATGCCCATATACAATTATGTTAGAAACATACTATCACTGGCAGAATTTTCCTTTTTTTTTTTCTGGAGTACAGTGGCATGACCTTGGCTCACTGCAACCTCTGCCTCAGAGGTTCAAGCAATTCTCCTACCTTAGTCTCTCGAGTAGCTGTGATTACAGGCACACGCCACCACACCTGGCTAATTTTTTTTTTTGTATTTTTTGTAGAGATGGGGTTTCACCATGTTGGCCAAGCTAGTCTCAAACTCCTGACCTCAGGTGATCCCTGAGGCCTCCCAAAGTGCTGAGATTACAGGCATGAGCCACTGTGCCTCGCCATTTTTCTTTTTTATTAAAACTTTTTGGGGGGCAGGAGGCAGAGTCTCACTGTTTCCCAGGCTGGAGTACAGTAGCATGATCTTGGCTCACTGCAACCTCTGCCTCCCATGTTCAAGTGACTCTCATGCCCCAGCCTCCCAAGTAGCTGCAATTACAGGTGTATGCCACCTGGCCTGGCTAATCTTTGTATTTTTTTAAGTAGAGACAGGGTTTCATCATGTTGACCAGGCTGGTCTCAAACTCCTGGCCTCAAGTGATCTGCCTGCCCTGGTCTCCCAAAGTGCTGAGATTACAGGTGTAAGCCACCACACCCAGCCAGAATTTTATTTTTTATCAATTAAAGACAATCATTAAAGAGTTTCAGTAATACCTATGAGATTAATTACCAAATTAAGAAATCATTTAATGGCTTTCCCTCCTTTCAGTACATTCAAAAATATTTGTGTGATGTCAAGACTTTCCAAAATATAACCCCTACCTCATCTCTACTATAACTCTCCCTTAGCTTCTGTACTCCGAACATTCCAAAGAACTTTGTTCTTTTCTGGAATATACAATGCTAGCAAACACTTCAGTGTCTTTATTCATGTGGTTTTTACTGCACATGAATAAAGTGGGGAAAAAATATTTTTCCCATTCTTTTTAACTACTCAGTGAATCCTTCTTCAATATCAGGTTCAATTTGTTTCCCCTATTCCCTCCAAAGATATTTCCCCATTAAAATTATAAATCTCAGGAAGCAATAATTTTTTCAATGTACTACCAACATCTAGCATTATGTATGGCCACTTAGTCACCTCAAAGTAAATGAACATTTGCTTTGTCCCCACACACAAAATATCTGATATTTAATTATGCTTACAAAATTTAACCTCATTTTTACTGCACTGATATTATTCAACTAAGTACTTGGCCTTAAAATTTGTCCTCCTAAACAAAAAACTGATCAAAATGTAGTATGAGCTACATGAAGAAGTTATGGCAAGAGAAGGGAACCACTCTAAACAGTGACCAAATCTCTTAATCATATTATTTATTTCAAAGAGGTAGCCTTTGATGTAAAAATTATTAATTATCTACCATCCAATACCTCTCCAAACATACCACATACTAATCTTCTGTACCAATTCTTCATTCCAGTTAAAATAACCTTCTTACTACCTTCCATGAAAACCTCACTTCTGCCAGACGCAGTGGCTCATGCCTGAAATCCCAGCACTTTGGGAGGCTGAGGCAGGCAGATTACCTGAGGTCAGGCATTCAAGAACAGCCTGGCCAACATGGTGAAACCCCGTCTCTACTAAAAACACAAAAATTAGCTAGGCATGGTGGCAGGTACCTGTAATCCCAGCTACTTGGGAGGCTCAGGCAGGAGAATCACTTAAACCCAGGAGGCAGAGGTTGCAGTGAGCCAAGATCCTGCCATTGCAATCCAGCCTGGGGGATAAGAGTGAGACTTCATCTCCAAAAAAAAAAAAAAACCACTTCTGTATCTTCACTTATATAACACTCTAGTTTAGAATGCATATTCCAACTCTATTCTTCAATGCCCATGTAAAGACCCAATTCTTCTATAAATCTTCCATAAATTATGCCTTCACATAATACAGCAGTCCTCCTTTAAATTCCTATGGCATTTCGCTACATGATCATTGATTCAGCAACTGTCACATTTTGTCTTGAATTAACAGCTATCTATTTGTCTATCTCCCATCTAAATTTTAAGATTTTTTTACTTCAGGGATTATATGTTTAACTTGTATTATTTATATTTCTTTTCCTTCCTTGCCAGCAGGAAGTCATATATTATTAACAGTACTTAACACAGACTTTCCTCTATATATAGGTAAATCACTAAGGTAGTTTGTAAAATCTCCCTTACTTTTTATTCACCAGAGATATTAAAAGTGATTATAGATTTACCAGGAGCAAAAAATGAAGTTAGATATGAATACAGTTAACAACTAAAGTTATGTACCTATAAAATAATAAAAATATAAATACTAACAAATCTAATTTTCATAGGAAGGCTTTTTAAATGTACCTAACATCACATAAAATATTAAACCTTTACTATTTTAACTAAAAAAAATGTCATTACAAGTATAATTTAAAATAGCAACGTACTGACTGAAGATGCTCTTTGGCCTCTAATACTTTTTTGTTCATGATATCTTGTGTTCTAGGGTAAGACTGATCATAGCTTGCTGGTCCTGGATTATCTGAAATAAACTTCTTAAAACGTTTCTCCCGGTTTTGTAGACTATGGCCTCCTTTTATATTACACTAAAATGAAGAGAAAAAAAACTTCTGACATATAAAAGAAGCACTTTACAATTAATTTCTACTTTATAAGTATTAATCATTATCAGAAAATAGTTTTAAAATGCAAGCTAAGAAATTCACTCTTGACTGAAGACACAGTTCTAGTAAAAAGGGATTGTAAGAGAAGATAACAATTATAGTTGTCAGTTTTAACTCGAAACTCAAAACTAAAATGTGCTGTACTTGGAACACTTTGAGAGAGTGCAAGAAAACTCCATTTTAAAACAGAAATCAGAGGTGGGAATTCCCAAAGCTGTAGTGCAAGAATAAAGGCCCTTGGAAAAATTTGTACCCCTGAAATGTACTAAAAAGAAAAAAAAATGTTGGCATCCATGTTGCAAAAAAAAAATATATATATAGCAAACCTTTCAAAAGGTTATTTAGTGTTAATTTTTTTCATTAATGACATTTTGGTCATTTCCAGAAAAGTTTATAAAGACTTAATAGCAACAGCTTGGTTTTATATTCAAATTAATTTAAAACACTGTTTATTGCAGAGCAAACATATGGGTGAACTCTTCCAGGGCTCTCCACGCTACATATCTGGATTCTCAAGAATCAGAAAAGTATCAATTGACTAATATCCAATTAATTTGGGTAAAATTGCATCACAAAGATTTCTGTAAACAATTATACTGCAATCATTTCAAAAAGATGAGTTATGATAACAGCATTCGATTGATCATCTAAGATTTTAAGTCACTGATTTACAAATAGCCCCTTTCAGATATCCAGTTATTCACAGTCACTATTCACAGAGCCTATCTCTACTGGGGACCTTACTCAATTTCATTTAGCTTTTAAGAAATATACAAAGGATGTCTTCTTTTAAAAACTGAGTCAACTTTTATTTTTATATAGGCAATTTACTGCTTGAGTACTATTTTAAAAAGATCAGAATTTGTGTGTTTAAAGAGTAGACATATAAAAATAACTTTAATAATTTATTTTACAAAAAAATTTAAAAGCTGAACAAAAAGCAAAACCCTGTGGAAAAAAACTTTTCAAATTTTGATAATTTAAAATCCATTACCATAGGCTCCATGATTATACAAAGCAAACCACAATCTGAATCTATATCAATCATTCAACAAAGACTTTATCTGGGCCTCCAACAGGGAATTAAAGGTCTACTGGAATCAGCTAGGAGCCAGTACATATAAATGCAAAATTTATGTGAAAATGGAAAAAGATGATACTCATGGCTATGAAGATATCGAGTAATATCCACTATTTCTAAACATGAATGAACCACTGAAGATATTCCAGTCACAGACTCTTGAGACTGTGCAGAAAAGGAGACATATGAGACAAGGGCAATGGCTATAGCTTTAAAGTATGGCACAAAAACAAATTCTTTCACTCTACTGCCATTCCTCTTCAACACATTTTGACTATCTGTACAACTTCCATGGGACATAAATCATTCAAGAGTTCTATTCTCAAGGACCATACAGCATGTAACAATGTTTTGTGTCTTACAGAATACGTAGAATATTGAAAAACATCCAACTGAATCATGAAACCAACATCGAATACATTTATTTTATATTATTCAAATTATAAAATATAAATTGAAAGTAAAAGACAATATGAGAAGAAAATAAAACACAACAAATGACATTTGGTCTATTCAGGGAAGAAAACACGATTTTATTAAGTTAATTATAGTAACTTAAGTTACCTGGGCTTCTGAAACATTATAGTGTCCTGGACCTGGAACAGCTTTCTCAACGCTAGAGGCAATGGTAAAAGTACTTTCTCTGGCAGTCAAAGAAAGAAACGGTGCATAACTACCTATAAAAATAAAATAATATGACCAGCAGATGAGACAGGAGTCAAAGGATTTCAGAGAAAAACAAACACTCAAAATATAAATAATCATGAGTATCCTCAATTGTTAAGACTTTACTTTCAGAACTAACAGCTAGTCAGAGAAGTTATTAAATTATTAAATATCTTATATAAGATCAGAAATTTATTAATATATTAAATACAAGAACTTAAAGAACTGGACTTAGTGAACAACAAAATACCTAAAGAAAATAACAGTCCAGGCACGGTGGCTCACGCCTGTAATCCCAGCACTTTGGGAGGCCAAGGCAGGTGGATCACCTGAGGTCAGGAGTTCAAGACCAGCCTGACCAACATGGAGAAAATCTGTCCCTACTAAAATTACAAAATTAGCAGGGTATGGTAGTACATTCCTGTAATCCCAGCTACTTGGGAGTCTGAGGCAGGAGAATCACTTGAACCCGGGAGGTGGAAGTTGGGGTGAGCTGAGATCGTGCCATTGCACTCTAGCCTGGGCAACAACAGTGAAACTCCATCTCAGAAAAAAGAAAAGAAAAAACAAACTAAAACCTTCTTGTCTTCTAATCATTTTTGGTGGGGATGAAAATGTCAGTTATATTTAGCTGATAAAAATGTTTTCATCCTCAGAAGACCATTGTTTTATATTTTGAAATAGCATATATTACTTGTAGAAAACAGCATAGATTAAAAAGATCAGAATTTCTATGTTTAAAGAGTAGACATATAAAAATAACTTTAAAAATTTATAAAAAAAAATTAAAATACTGAACAAAAAGAAATCCTGTGAAAAAAGAACTTTTCAAATTTTGATAATTTAAAATCCATTACCATAGGCTCCATGATCACACAAATCAAACAGCAATCTGAATCCATATCAATCACTTCAACAAAGACTTTATCTGGGCCTCCAATAGGGGAGGAAAGAATTTAAAGTGGGTTTACAGCAGATAATTGGTCATGTCTCCTTGCCTAGGCACACAGTTGGTATCAGTATTTCTTGACTTGCTGACCCTAAACAAAGGTTTACAAATCTGAGGGAATGATCCAAGATGGCCGATCGCTAACATCTCGGGATTGCAGCTCGCAGTTAAAGCTCATAGAACTAGAGGACGCAACACTTTCAGACAAATTCTGGTCGCTCAGGAGCAGAAGATTCCCAGTGGAGGAGCCACGC
>JAPYYA010002034.1:0-14470 GCA_028533165.1 Leontopithecus rosalia | reverse complement strand
TATATATATATATATATATATATATATATATATATATATAATAGGGATATACTGCTTTAGCTGTGTCACACAAATTTTAACAAGTTGCTTTAAATTTTTATTCAGTTCTGTAAATTATCTTGCCTAGACTTCTTTGACCCATTGATTATTTAGAAGCGTGTTATTTAGTTTCCACATGTTTGGAGGTTTTTTGTTTTTCTGTTATTGATTTACAGTTTGATTCCATTGCAGTCAGAGAACATATTCTGTATGATTTCAATGCTCTTAAATTTGTTAAGGTCTTTTATGGGCCCTATATTTCTCAATTGCCAGCATTTTCTGCTCCAAGTCTTGGATATAAGCGGCAAAAAGAAAACCAAGGGCACTCAACACTGTGTTGTTCCTCAGTCCCGAGGTCCCGAGCTTGTCTGTCTTTTTCTACTCCAACTTCTCAGAAGTTAAAGTGAGGCTTTGTTTTATCCACCACTGCTGCTGATTTTCACTATTTTAAAATATATTACTACCATATTATGAGTATTGACATTGATTAAGGAATGAGAAACCTTTGTAAAATCATGAAATCAGTCTTTTAAGGTCTGTGTTACACTCTACAAAAGGTAAAGAAAATATCAATAGATTGATCTACTGCTTTATTCCCAACTTTCCTGAATCCTCTATTGCCTCTCATCATCTCCTTGGAATTTCAACTAATTCCCCAATTCTCTCTTTCAAGAATTTTTATCAATGGCATTTAGTGAGCTACTTGGTGGTAGAAATAGTGGTGGTGGTTGGTGTAGGTGGGAGGTAAAATGTGTGTGTATAGGTGTGTTAGTTTAATACATTCCTACAGAAATTTTATATGTATTAATAAAGAATGAATTGGAAAAAATAAATCATATCACAGCATAAGAAAATGCGATTTAACAATAAATTACAGGAAAGCTTAATGACTAGAAGTATACGTGACTCAAAAAAATCATAAAGAGAAATACAGATAAATGTTACTAGTGTTAAAAATATCTGAGATCAAGACCATCCTGGTCAATGAGGTGAAACCCCGTCTCTACTAAAAATACAAAAATTAGCTGGGCATGGTGGTGCGTGCCTGTAGTCCCAGCTACTCGGGAGGCTGAGGCAGGAGAATTGCTTGAACCCAGGAGGTGGAGGTTGTGGTGAGCCAAGATCGTGCCATTGCACTCCAGTCTGGGTAACAAGAGCTAAACTCCGTCTCAAAAAAAAAAAAAAAGTATCTGCTTGCTACAAAAGGAGCACACAGAATTAGAAGCAAATTTTCACCTATGTATATATATATATATATATATATATATATATGGCATATAATTAATTATGAGATTGGTAAGATTTGAAGAGACAATTCACAAAAGAGGAAGCATTCATACCTAATAATTAAATGACCAAACTACTACAATTTTAAAAATAGAATTTAGGACAATGATTATTCAGACATAAACCAATAAATATTTATTATGTCACATACATACTGTATATCAGATCAGAATTTAAATTAGGCTCATTTGATAGAACTTCTTTTACAATAATAATACAGTAACTTCCTTTAGGATAAGAAATAACTATCTAGGTTCTCATTGCTGATGGCCACCCACTAGCTGTAGGTCCGGGAAAAATACCGTCTCCAATTTCTTCATTTATAAAAGAAAAGATTAATATTTATTTCATATGGTTATTATAAAAACTAAATGGAAAATACATAAAAGGAATTAGCGCATTTCCTGGCATGTAGTAAACACTAAATAACTATTGGCCAAATTATTGTTTGTAGTTTATTATTTATTAATAAATATAAATTTTATTCGACAGTCTATAAGGAAATATGCATGTGGGTTCCACTAATATCTCTACAATATATTTAATATCTGTACCTTGGAACATCCCATTTTAATGATGATAATTACATTTTAAAATACGCTTTATAACCAAAAACATGTCTTTATTATTTTGTTCATAATTCTCCAGTAATTCAGATGAGATAGGCAGAAATGGCAATTTGAAAAATGCAGAAGACTCTAAATTGATATTATCATAATATGATCAGGAGTCTGAATCTAGTGTTCTTTTATGTGGGCTTCCTAGTTTTGTGTAGGGTTACTAGTGACTGAACGTGCATTAAAATAATTTAATTAGAATATAATGAAGTAAATTGCTATGAAATGTAGGAGAAGCTAATGACACCACAGTCTCAAAACATCCCCAAAAGTAAAAAAATGCTGTATTCATTTTTTTTTCTGTCACTAGTGAGCAATGACAGCATTAATGATATCTAGGTTTCTTTCCAGCAAGTGGATTTTGGACAGGGTTGAAAGTTTTTTCTTTGAATGGTTCACAGCCCCAATTAGGGACAAAATTAGCCACTACCACGGGATGTATGATTATTTTCACAGAAGACTTCTTCTGAATATATTTGAATTGCAAATGTCAAAACCCCTAAAAGAAAATGAAGGCAAAAAAAGAAATAGTGTGAATTTTCTTAAGAGCAGCAGTAAGTCATTATCAAGCAATTAACGTTGTAATACGATCCCATTTCTTAGTTTGGAATATTTTGTTCAATATTGGAAATATAATTATGATAAAGCTTGAAGACACAGTACAGTACTCATATGTTAACCATTTATAAACAATTTGTTTCTAATGACAGACAGGAGAGCATGTAGTTTCACTCAGCATTTCCAGAAAGACTATTTGCCAAACAGTACTCCATTTGATTGTCTTTAAAGTGCAATCCTGGGTTGTTAAAGTGAAAATAGGATTTTTGGTTGCAGGTAATTAACTTTCCCCCTGCTATTCTTTTCTTAAATCTTCATGAAGGGAATTTGAAGTCTTTACTATCAATGAGTATTTGTCAATGCCAAAAAATAAAATAAAATACAGAGCCCCAAACTCTTCAAATAAACTTTTTCTCTATCATTCTGTGTAAAATCTTTGAAATAACTAATGATGTTCTGAAAGGTGCAAAGGGCAAAGCTCACAGACTGAAATGAGCCAAGTCATCAAGCAGGATGGGAGAAAACAGCCAAAGAAAGGAAAGTGATACCCAGCTGAAGGAGGATAGAGAGAAATTATTTGAAATATAGATTCTTTCAGCAAAAGTTCCTTCTTCAAAGCTTTTTGGGAAAAAATGTAATGCAAAAAAAAATTTAAGTATGATGTATAAGGATAAGTAAAAAAATTTGAAAGCATATTTTAAAATACACACATGATCATAGGGGTTCATTGTGGACTGTGAATGGGTCCATATTTAGTGGCATCTGTCTTTAACTAGGAATAAGGCCAAAATCAGTCACAGAATTGGTCTGCTCCATTTGTCTCAGAGATCACTAGATATATTTCTAGCACTTCTTTTTCTCCTAAGAGTCTAGCATTTATAGTATCTATTCAAGGAGAAGTCACAAGTATAGCATTTCATGAGCTCTTGATAAGCTGTCTGAATCATGCACCATTGTGCAAAGGATTTCCTCAAGGCCTTTTCTTTATTAAAGTTCAAGAACAGACTATGAATTCCTGATTTGCCTTTGTCTTCTCTGTCCAGTTTCTACAGGGTCCTATTTGAGACTCGTTTGCTTAGAGCTAGTAATGAGCCCTCTAATTTTGACACATTTTGGGGTCTCATATTCTTATATCTTTTTCTGAACATTCAGAATAAAGAGAGCTAGCATTAATGGAATACACACTGTGTGTAGTGACATCATTTTCTCACTTTAACCTTACAGTACTTGTGAGGATGGAGGGATAATCATAATTAGCTAATCCCTTCCTAGCTTCAATTCCAACTAGTCTATACTTGGTAGTCTATCACTCAAACTATTCTCTCAACCATCACTTTGACATCCTGTGCAAATATTCTTTGACAAAAATATCTGAGTGAAATCCAAACTTCAGAATAATGTAATCATCTGCTTTATCTATTAGCTCACTCTGGAGCTTATCTCATGCTATGATTTGAATATTTGTCCCCTACAAAACTCATGTTAAAATTTAATCCCCATTGTGGCTGTATTGGGAGGAAGGACTTTTAAGAGGCAACTGGGTCATGAGGGCTCTGCCCTCATGAATAGATTAATATTTTTTACAGATTAATGGATAAAAGATTAAAAGATTAATGGGCTGTCATAAGGGTGGAACTGGTGGCTTTCTAAGAAGAGGACAATAAACATGAACTAGAAAGCTCAGCCCCCTCACCATGCGATGCACTGTGCTGCCTTGGAACCCTACAAAGAATCCCACCAGCAAGAATGCCCTCACCAATTGTGGGCTTTGACCTTGGATTTCTCAACCTCCATAACTGTAAGAAATAAATTCATTTTCTTTGTAAATTACCCAGTTTTAGTTATTCTGTTAAAAGCAACAGAACACAGACTAATAAATCCTACCTACAGTCTGCTCAAACGATGTCTTTTCAAATTTGCCAAAGATTTGCTTCTCTTTTAAACATATAAACATTCTGCATTCTCTGCCACTTTTAATAAATCTTCTTTGATCTCCTCTAGCCATCATCCAGTCTCTTCTTTCCTTAAAAGCCTATATTTCAGAAAGAGTGCTATACACTCAATGTCTCCAGATCCATTTAATTAGGACGCTGAAATCTGATTTCTGTACTTCATGTTCAAATTATTGTAGCTAACATCTTCTATTATTTCTCAGTTGCTAAATCCAAAGGAGAGTTTTTATTCCTTACCTCAATTGGCCTCACTATATCTGTATACATATCTCTTCTCCCTTGGGTTTCAGGATTCACTCTCTCCTTGCTTTCCTATCTATCTTAGTTTCCTCTTCTAAGATGTTCTTTCTGCACTCATAGCTTGAATTCTGATGTTTACTAAAATCAATCCATGACTTTTTTCTCTCCTTATGTTTACCTCTTCTTGAGATCTCTTATTTCACCTAATGTGATCCATATCTATGACTGAAGTGTGGTCTCATTTTTGAGCTCCAGAAAGAGACTTTAAAGTTGAATTACAGGCCCCGGAAATCTCTTTGTAGATATCTCATACTCCCTCTCTCGCTCTCCCCTCTACATACGAATAAGTTCATCCTTTATTATTCACACACCAAATTAATGGCATTATTATCCATCGGTGAGCAAGGCTCAATTATAAAGTGTAGTAATAGCTGAAAGATTAGAGACGGTAATGATTTTATATTGGCACAGGTATACTTTTCTCTGGTCTATTCATGAAGAGACAATAGAAAGTACAAAGGATAAAAGTGGGGAACATGACTGTCTATTTCTTCCCTTGTCTCATGAGAAGGGGTGCTGGAAATTTTGTGTTCTTGACCACCCATAGATAGGAACAAGTATGCCAAGTCTGAGAATAACAGGACTATTGGCTCAAAATCCTGGCCTCAAATGATCCTCTTGCCTCAGTCTTCTGAATAACTGAATAATTATAAGAACACACCATGCCTGGCTCAAACTATGGACTCACTAGCTTTTTGTCTATTGCCACCTTAACACTCTGAAACAAAAGATCATATAACGCTACTGTGTTACCTGGACCTTGAGGCCTGGACAGTCTTGCTGTGCCAGAACTTGACCAATCCTTCTTGATCTATGCTTCTGCTACCAGGCCCTATGAGTTCTCTGCTTACGTCCTTTTAGGAACTATTTGTGGGTAATCCTAGTCATGGCCCACCACAACAGTTACCCAAGTAAGAGCATTTGAAATTGTCCTTACTTTTATATTCTCCTCCACCTCCTATACACAACAAATGATTACCTTACACTACTTCTTTCAATTAAATATCGTTTACCTACCCACTCCTCTCTGTTTCCAGTGCTATTTCCACTATCATCTCTCAGATGAAATATTACAAAAGTCTCCAGTGTGGCCTCTAACCCCAAACTCTCTCTCTCTCTCTCCAGCCCATTTTGCATTCTCTGTCAGCATGAACATCCTAAAATATAAATATGATGCCTCACTCCCTTTCAAAAATTGTTTAATGACTCCTCACCACCTTTAGGATAAACTCCAAGTTTATCCAACATAAGCTGCGGCCTGCTAAGTTCTGAAATCTTAGCATTTATCATTTCTTCTTCAAAGGATTTCTAATTCCTCAAGCACACGTTATGTCCTTAAGCCCCTATGCCTTCTAACATGTGTAGAATGCTGTCTTCCTATCTTTTCTACAATGTTTACATTTACTAGCCTACCGAAACTCTATTCAGGTCCACCCACATACTCTCTCTGCAAACCTTGTAACTTCTATATTCAGAGCACATTTTAGACTCCAACTATTTCTTTACCACCTCTTCTTCTATTACCTGAGTTCAAGTCACCATGACTTTTCAAATAAATCACTGCAATATCCATCAAACTAGTCTGTTGACTTATACCCTGGCTTACCCCATGCTGTTTTTCCTCCCCCAGTAGCCAGAAAGACTCTTGAAATCCTATGTGAGGTCATATTACTTCCCTTTATAACCCATCGATGGACTCACTCAGAGGGAAAGCTAAGTTCTTATAATGATTTACACAGCACACATTATCTGGTCTCCAATTACCTCTGTGATCTTATGTCACATGTTACACCTGCTCTCTCACATTACTAAAGCAACACTGGTACCCATTATTCTAGCAACACAATTCCATCTTAGGATGTATTCCCTCTATCCATAACTCCACCTCCAGATTATATACACTCATATGTATATATCTGATGTATACATATATAGATATACATTCCTAGCATACTGTCATGGACATAAAATTTCTTCTGTACCTTATTACATCTCTAGCTGGGCCTAAGAATTAAACTAACATATGAGAGATGATCAAGAGAAAAGCATACACATTTTATTTAGTAAGTTTTACATGTGCATGGGAGCCTTCAGAAGGAAAATAAAGACCTAAAGAAGCAGTTAGAGCTGAAAGCTTATATACTAGGTTGGACAAAGAGTAATAAATTGTGAAACCATGGCAAGAAAAAGGGGCTTGGGCTAGGACAGTTAACTGTGGAAAACTGACTAGGAAGGTAAGAGTTAGTTTAACAAGTTTAGTTTGTACAGATTTCTCTCATGGCCTCATCTCCAGTGATAAGAATGTCTTCATTCCTCTTAGTACAAGAAAAGCATCATTCACATGGAAGTTTAATCTCCATTTTTTAAGAAGAAAAAGTAAGTCAGAGTACCCTTCTTGCATCTACTGTTTTTCAGGTGCCTTTAACTCAAAATAATCAATATGTCCAAATGTCACATTTTAGGGTGGCCTGCTTTCAACCCCTGACAATATATTTAACTATACCACCACACACACACACACACACACACACACACACACACACACACACACACATGCTCACAGATATACTGATATGGGTAATTTTCTCATTCCATTCAAATGCCACCTTATGAAAGATGCCTCACCTGACAACCCCAAATAGAAGAGAAATGTCTCATCAATATTCTCCACCTTCTTATCCTACTTCACTTTTTTCTCATAGCATCATACAGTCTGTTCTTTATTTTAGTGATTCTGCTTGATTACAATAGAATGTAATCTTCATAAGAATAGACCTTGACTGTTTAATTCATTGATGTATCCCTGAAACAGGATAATGAATAAATGGAGAGATTAATCTACTATCTTCCATTTTGTTTTCCCCTCCACTACAGAATCCAAGTAAAAATGCACGATTTTTATAATTCTAAAGACAGTTTGTTCCCCATTTTGAGACATTTGGAAATAAAGGTCATTTTGTAACATATATATATGTTATAAATAATATATTACATATGTTATAAATAACATAACATTGTTACTATAAATAACAGAACATTATAAGTCACGATATAAACATATTATTTTGAGATACACAATTCAACCTACACACCAGCTCTAACATTCCAATTAGATGCCATGCTGGGAGACCCTTAGCACCAGACAGTACCCTACACAACAGAGGCAATTCTCAAATGTTATATTTGCTTTTATTCTCTTGCTTAAATTAATTCCACTTGAGACCTAACCTAGAGTAACTAAAAATAAGATGGTTTAAATATTCTTTTTTTTTTTTTTTTTTGAGACAGAGTCTTGTTCTGTTGCCAGGAGCCAGGCTAGAGGGCAGTGGCGTGATCTCGGTTCACTGCAACCTCCCCCTCCTGGGTTCAAGCAATTCTCCTGCCTCAGCCTCCCGAGTAGCTGGGACCACAGGTGCGCGTCACTACACCCAGCTAATTTTTGTATTTTTTAGTAAGGATGGGGTTTCACCACGGTCTTGATCTCTTGACCTCGTGATCCGCCCGACGCGGCCTCCCAAAGTGCTGGGATTACCGGCGTGAGCCACCATGCTCGGCCTTAAATATCCTACATGTATTAGTTTTATAGCACCACCCTGAGAAAGCACCACAAACTGTGTAGCTTTAGACAACAGAAATATGTCTTGTCACAATAGGGAGGCTAGAAGTCCAAAATCAAGGTATTGGAAGAGCCAGGCTCCTCCAAAGCCACTACAGTCCCATTTCTTGTCTCTTCCAGTTTCTGGTAGCCTCAGGTATTCCTTGGCCAGTAGCAGCAGAATTCCAATCCCTGTCTCTGCCTTTGTTCCTCTGTGTCTGTCGCTTCTTTCTCATAAAAACACCAATCACACAGGATTAAGGGCTCACCCTACTCTGGTATCAACTCATTTTAATTAATTACACCTGCAACAACCATATTTCAAAAAATAAGGTCATATTCTAAGGTACTAGGAGTCAGGATATCAACATTTTATTTTTAGGGACACAATTCAACCTATACACTAGGAAAACAGAACCTCTATGTTCTGCCATGGAGGTTATACTTTTATTCCTTGCACATTCATATATTCAGCAACTCTTTTTTGATACATACAATATCATATTCTGAAGAATAAAAACGAATTAAATCTAGTTCTTATCTGTAGGGAGATATGCAAACAAATATTTAATACTTAAAATACTACATTTAAATGTGATACTAGCAGTATCATCAGAATGCCCTGGGAGCATAGATTATGTCTAATTAATCCAACTTGTGAGACCAGGCAAAGCATTACAAAGATAATCTTAAATTTAATATTAATAGAAGTCTAAGACCTAAGCTTGTGCAAATATCAGAGGGGACATTCCAGATACAAGTCCATTAAATACACATATATTGGGTATCTGCTGTATGCTAAACATGAGTTAGGTGCTGGTATACAGAAAAAATTTGTATTAGTTTCTGGTAATACAGGAATTAAGTGCACTTGTCTTGATGGAATATTAATTTAGTGAGAACAACAGTAAACAGTTAATGATAGAACTATCATGGAGTTGCAATAGAGTGATGGGAATAAATAATTAGGCTTGAATGCCACATTAACTGACATGGCAATATTATAAAGACTATTTTATAAGAGAATGAAATTATACATTTTGCTAAAGTTTTTTAAAAGACACCTATAGAGCATACTATTGCAGAGTAAGGAATATGTCAAATAGTAAAATATCAATCATTTTTAAGTTCAGATTTTCATGCATTAATATCAATATGCCCTTTCCTAGGTGTTACTTAGATATTATTTTTTCTTTATTTCTTCTAAAAAATTAAATAAAACAATATACATGTGCAGAATGCGCAGGTTTGTTACACAGGTATACATGTGCTATGGTGGTTTGCTGCATCTATTGACCTGTCCTCTAAGGCCTCTCCCCTCATCCCCACCCTAAAAGGCCCTGGTGTATGTTGTTGCCCTCTCTGTGTACATGTATTCTCAATGTTCAACTACCACTTATAAGTGATAACATGTGGTGTTTGGTTTTCTGTTTCTGGGTTAGCTTGCTGAGGATGATGACTTCCGGTTTCATCAATGTCCCTGCTGATACACACAATCTGATATTGTGAGTATTGGACACACAAATGAATAATTTTATTCATTTTTATCACCACATAGTATTTCATGGTGTATACGTACAAGATTTTCTTTACCCAGTCTATCATTGATGGGCATTTGGGTTGGTTCCATGTCTTTGCTATTATAAATAGTGCTGCAACAAATATACATGTGCATATGTCTTTATAGTAGAATAATTTATATTCTTTTGGGTACATACGCAGTAATGGGATTGCTGAGTCAAATGGTATTTCTGGTTCCAGATCCTTGAGGAATTGCTACACTGTCTTCCAAAATGGTTGAACTAATTTATACTCCCACCAACAGTGTTAAAGTGTTCCTATTTCTCCACATTCTCTCCAGCATCTGCTGTTTCCTGACTTTTTAATGACTGCCATTCTAATTGGCATAAGATGGTATCTCATTGTGGTTTTGATTTGCATTTTTCTAATGACCAGTGATGATTAGCTTTTTTCATATTTGATAGCTGAATAAATGTCTTCTTTGAGAAGTGTCTGTTTACATCCTTTGCCCAATTTTGATGGGGTTATCATTTTCTTGTAAATATGTTTCGGTTCCTTGTAAATTCTGGATATTAGACCCTTGTCAAATCGGTAGATTGCAAAAATGTTCTCCCAATTTGTAGATTATCTGTTTACTCTGATAGTTTATTTTGCTGTACAGAGCTCTTTAGTCTAATTAGATCCCATTTGTAAATTTTGACTTTTGTTGCAATGCTTTTGGCATTTTTGTCATGAAGTCTTTGCCTATGCCTATGTCCTGAATGGTATTGCCTGTGTTTTCTTCTAGGGTTTTTATGGTACTGGGTTTTACATATAACTCTTTAATTTATCTTGAGTGAATTTTTCTTTAAGGTGAAAGGAAGAAGTCCAGTTTCAGTTTTCTGCATATGGCTAGCCTGTTTTCCCAGCACCCTTTACTGAATTAAAGATCCTTTCTCAATGGTTTGTTTTTCTGAGATTTGTCAAAGATCAGATGGTTGTAGATGTGTGGTGTTATTTCTGAGGTCTCTGTTCTGCTCTGTTGGTCTATATATCTGTTTTGGTACCAGTACCATGCTGTTTTGGGTACTGTAGCCTTGTAGTATAGTTTGCAATCAAGTAGCATGATGCTTCTACCTTTGTTCATTTTGTGTAAGATTGCCTTACATTGGTAGGCTCTTTTTTGGTTCCATATAAATTTTAAAGTAGTTTTTTTCTAATTTTCTGAAGAATATCAATGGCAGTTTGATGGAAATAACACAGAATCTATAAATTACTTTGTGAAAATATGGCCATTTTCACAATATTGATTTTTCCTATCCATGAGGATGGAATGTTTTCCATCAGTTTTTGTCCTCTCTTATTTCCTTGAGCAGTGGTTTGTGGTTCTCCTTGAGCAGGTTCTTCATCTCCCTTGTTAGCTATAATCCTAGGTATTTTATTCTCTTTGTAGTGATTGTAAATGGGAGTGCATTCATGATTTGGCTCTCTGCTATAGTTGGTATAAATGAATCCTTGTAATTTTTGCACATTGGTTTTGTATCCTGAGTCTTTGCTGAAGTTGTTTATCAGTTCAAGAAATTTCTGGCCTGAGATGATTGGGTTTTCTAAATATAAAATTATGTTATCTGCTAACAGAGACAATTTGACTTCCTCTCTTCCTATTAGAATACCTTTATTTCTTTCTCTTGACTGATTTCCCTGGCCAGAACTCCCAATACTAGTTCAATAGGAGTGGAGAGAAAGGGCATCCTTGTTTTTGCCAGTTTTCAAAGGGAATGCTTCTAACTTTTCCCATTCAATATGATATTGGCTGTGGGTTTGTCATAAATAGCTCTCATTATTTTGAGATATGTTCCATCAATACCTAGTTTATTGAGAGTCTTTAGCATGAAGCGATGTTGAATTTTATTGAATGCCTTTTCTGCATCTGTTGAGATAATCATGAGGTTTTTGTCTTTGGTTCGGTCAATGTGATGGATTGTGTGTATTGATTTACATATGTTGAACCAGCCTTGGATCCCAGGGATGAAGCTGACTTGATCATGGTGAATATGTTTCCTGATGTGCTGTTGGATTCGGTGTACCAGTATTTTGTTGAGGATTTTCACATCAATTTTCATCAGGGAGATTGGCCTGAAGTTTTTTTTTGTTTTGTTTTGTTTTGTCTCTTCCCGGTTTTGGTATTAGGATGATGCTTATTCTTTTTATCCTGATAGTCTTTATCTTCATCCATAAATTAGCTACCTAGGTTTTAAAACAAACAGATGATGGGTGACAAGTAAATTAGGTCGAGTTTCTATCCTTTCCCTTAGGCATCAAACTAATGAAAAATAGAAATGGAAAGTAAGCAACAAACCAAAAATTATTTGACAATATGAACATGAATTTAAAGTATTTCTGTGATTCATAATAATATAATATTCTTTTGAATCAGAGTTCCGTAGTTTGAAAAAAAATTGGAGAAAATCTTCCTTCATACCAGATACCTCTGTTTTTAATAAACATATTTTTTCATGATTATCCTTTTGTGTGAAGGGTGTCTTAGAAATAGTTTTATATGAACAAATACATATAAAAATTATAAGGAATGACTATATGCATACATATGCCTGTACATGTCATGACTTTATCTATGCATATTTATATATTAGACATATATACACATAAAATTATATAATACATTGAACACTGGACACCAACTAAAAAATTGAGAGAGAAAAATTTGCTAAAATTGTTAAACATAAAATTCTGTCAGAAAGAAAATCTTTTCCTCTGCCAAAATAATTTCTTTAATTGAGGGTCTGTGAATGTACAAAAGATAGATTAGCAAGATAAAAGGCAGGTTTTAATTGTATATGTTCCTAAGGAAGTTTTTGATTCAAAAGGTCTGGTTAGAATTCGGGGCTTATAAACTTAATTAGGTGAAGGGGACAGAGAGAAGGTCACTAATGGCGGAAAATGATTTCATAGAGGTGAGGAAGAGAAAGAAAGGGTACCCTTAAATGACTGGAAAGATAAATGGGCCCGTAGGGGAACAGAGAGGAAATATGACAGTTCTGTGGTAATTTCTGTTTAGGTGTGGTGCCAATTTCTTTTTGTCTTTGATGATAAAAGTCAATCTTCCCTGGTTGCTCTTTCAAAGGGGATTTATGACAATGGAATCTTTGAGTTCCTTGGGGAGCTTCTGCTTTTAGACAGATAAGGGATTTTGAGAAACTCTGATGCCTTCAATTCAAAATAATTTTTATGCCATAGCAAAATATTCTGGATTTCTTTAATCCAGAGAACAGAAATGTGGCTATAAAGTTTAACAGAAAAATAGAGACAACCGGACCCTCATTGGGTGCTGAGCACCCTGCATCTAAGACAATAATCAAATTGTTTTGTGATCTCACTTTGTAACTGGGTGGCTACCATCTCTGCTGGAATGTTTAAGCATAGATAGTTTACACCTCCAAGTTTTAACTTTGGGGTCAATGGGCTATCTGTACTGTCCTTCTCCTCCCTTATCTCTCTTTACTTTTCAGAGAAAGAATAAAAACAAGCTGAGTTAGTAAAAGTCCTCTTTGTGTGATTCATTTTCTAATGAGCTTTGTGGCTTAGAAAGAAAATCTGCAACTGATAAAAAAAATGTTAAGGAACTTCAGTTAGGACTTTAAAATCTAAGCACAACAATATATCCCTTTGTGTGATTACAGACCCAGGGAGCTTCCAGGGTGTCAGCAGTGAGACCAGGAATATTAGGTCAGGAAGAGTGATTGAATGCCAGGTGCTCACCTGAAGAGAGCTGCCTGTCTTTCAGGACACTATGGATGAAGGAACCTTCAGACAGAGTGCCTGGCAAGGCTGCTATGAAGAAGTAGAGAGGAAGAGAAAGTAAAGCATGTCTGCACAATCAAATCATTAGCTTCCCTTCCTCACAGGCTAATTTTGATAACACCACCATCAAACATACTTTGAAATTATCTCAACTAAACATACATGATGCAAATCATAAACTGAAGATTTTTTTAAAGCATTTTAGGTGTTGGGGTACATGTGCAGAACATGCAAGATAGCTGCATAGGTACACATGTGGCAGTGTGATTTGCTGTCTTCCTCCCCTTCCCCCACATCTGGCATTTCTCCCCATGCTATCCCTCCCCAGCTCCCCCCATGCTGTCCCACCCCATTCCCCCCAATAGACCCCAGTGTGTAGTGCTCCCCTCCCTGTGTCCATGTGTTCTCATTGTTCATCACCAACCTATGAGTGAGAATACGTGGTATTTCATTTTCTGTTCTTGTGTCAGTTTGCTGAGAATGATGTTCTCCAGATTCATCCATGTCCCTACAAAGGACATGAACTCATCGTTTTTGATTGCTGCATAATATTCCATGGTGTATATGTGCCACATTTTCCCTGTCCAGTCTATCATGGATGGGCATTTGGGTTGGTTCCAGGTCTTTGCTATTGTAAACAGTGCTGCAATGAACATTCGTGTGCATGTGTCCTTATAGCAGACCAATTTATAGTCCTTTGGATATATACCCAGTAATGGGATTGCTGGGTCAAATGGAATTTCTATTTCTAAGTCCTTGAGGACTTGTCATACTGTCTTCCACAATGGTTGAAATAATTT
>JAPYYA010002033.1:0-14470 GCA_028533165.1 Leontopithecus rosalia | reverse complement strand
GAAGTCTGATTCCATCATTTCATCACCCTCATTCTCCGTCCAGCTTTGCTCCCTTGCTGATGAGGAGTTTTGGTCTTTTATAGGAAGTGAGGTGTTTTGGTTTTGGGTGTCTTCCTCCTTTTTGTGCTGGTTTCTTCCCATCTTTGTGGGTGTATCCACCTGTCATCTGAGTAGTTGCTGACTTTTTGATTGGGTCTCTGAGTGGATGCCAAGATTGTTGATGATGAATTATTTCTGTTGCTTAGTTTTCCTTCTAACAGTCTAGCCCCTCTGCTGTACAACTGCTGAGGCCCACTCCAGGCCCTGCTTGTCTGGGGTACACCTGTAGCAGCTGCAGAACAGTGAGGATTGCTACCAGTTTCTTCTTCTGCTGTCTTTGTCCCAGAATGATGCCCACCAAATGTCAGTCTGATCAGTCCTTTTTGAGGTGACTCTTTGGATATACAGGGGTCAGGAAGCTGCTTGCAGAGATGGTCCATACTTTATTGGAGCTCAGGTGCTGAGCTGTGAGCTCCTTTGTTCATTCAGGGCTGTTAGGCTGGGAAGTTTAGGTCTGCTGCAGCAGAACTCATAAAACCCCTTTTTTTCCTCAGGTGCTCTGTCTCAGGGAGTTAGGGTTTTCTTCATGAGTATCTGTTGCGCTGTCCTGCCCAGCTAGGAGGCAGTCTAATCACTATTTGCCTGCCAAGGCTCTGTCCTGCTGCTGTGGGCTCCGCCCTGCTGTCCTGGGCTTCGCCCTGCTGTCGTGGACTCTGCCCTGTTGCTGTGGGCTTCACCCTATTGCCATGAGCTCCGCCCTGCTGTTGTGGGCTCCGCTCTGTTTCCTCTGTATTGGCAGAGTCTCTCTGTTTTGGCAGGTTGCCTCGGCAACCGCAGGCTGTGTCAGCAATGGGAGTATAGCTCTGTAGGGGCAGAATGCCTCAGCAATGGTGGATGCCCCTCCCCACCGAGCTGCACCATCCTGGGCTCAGCTGTGTCCGCAGTGAAACTCTCAACCCCGGGCGTATCAAATCGCCGCCCTGCTTGTCCCTGTGGGGGTGGGACCCGCCGAGCCTGATCACCTGGCTCGTTGCCTCAGAGCCCTTTTTTTTTTCCTACGTTGAAAGGTTGACTCTCTCCCAGGTATTTCAATCTCCTGCTGTTAGGGCACCGGGATCTGTGTGATTTCCCATGCAGCAACCCACTGCGCCGGATCAAATGTCACCTCCCGAAAATCTCCTGATCTGGCTCAGTGTCCAAGTCCCATTCAATCAGATGGATATGCTAATCTGCCCTCCCAAATCTCAGATTGCCGGTTTAACTGGGTGCCCAGGCCAATGCGCCTTGTGCGGAATGTTGCTGCGCTGCGGTGCTGGCCGAAACGGCAGCGCCAGCCAAAACAGCTGCACAGCATCCCGTGTCTCTCCTACACCTGGGAATTTCCGCATTCTGTGGGTAACAAATATCCGTCTGGAAATGCGGCCTGGACTCACTGTCTGCACCTTCAGTGAAAGCTGCAATCCTGAGCTGCTCCTACCTCGCCATCTTCCGTCGTTCAACCTATAAGGGTTGAGTTTTTAAGGAGTAGTTTGGAATTCAATTTCTTCAGTATCCTGCAAACTCTAAAATTCTCTCAGTTGTTTCTTAGTTTTGGGGATAGGGAAGGCCAATATTCCTTAATTCTTCTTGAATTGATAAAAAGACCTTCCTTTGGTATTAGGTAACCTAAATATCTTACTTGTTTTTAACAGAATTGGAGTTATTGCTTTGAGGCTTTGTGTTTCTTTGAAGCTAATCATTGTAGTAAATAAATTCTAACCTCTATCGAGGTTTGTTTATCCCCTGAGCAGAGAAGTCAGTTGTCTCCATCCTGTATCAAGGTGTATTCCTTAAGGAAGTCAACATCTAAAAGGTCTGCCATTAATATTTGTGAAAAATAAGCTGGGCTCTCAGTATATCCCTGAGGCATAACTGTCCATGTGTGTTGTCTATCTTCCCAAGAGAAGGTAAAGAGAAATTGATTCTCTTTATCCACAGGAATGCTGAAGAATGCTCTACCTAGGTCTCTTACAATAAAGAACCTTCCGGCTTGGTGCAGTGGCTCACACCTGTGATCCCAGCACTTTGGGAGGCCAAGGCGGGCAGATCACCTGAGGTCAGGAGTTCGAGACCAGCCTGGCAAACATGGTGACACCCATCTCTACTGAAAATACACAAAAAATTAGCTGGGCCTGGTGGCACACACCTGTAATTCCAGCTACTCAGGAAGCTGAGGCAGGAGAATCACTTGAACCCTGGGAGCAGAGGTTGCAGTGAGCCGAGATCATGCCACTTCACTCCAGCCTGGGCAACAGAGCAAGACTCTGCCTCAAAAAAAAAAAAAAAAAAAAGAACACACCTTCAGTTGAGATGGCAGTCAACAACATAGGCAGGTTTGGTAACCACTGGATGTTGAGGAATGACTGTGTTATTAACTGCTCTCAGATTCTGTACAAATCTGCACCCTCTGCTGTTTGGAGTATGAGCTTGTATAAGAAATAATCAAGCCTCTTTTCATATGATCCAAAATTTTAGGTCTTTCCCTTCCTATGCCTCTGATCTTAGAGAGTATTGTTTAAGGTTTGGAAAAGGTTTTGATTCATTTATTTCAATTTTAATTCGGGCAGCTAAGATAATTTTTCCAATATTGGTGGAGAATTTTGACCACAATTGATCAAGTACAATTTTTAATCTTTTAAAAATTTTGTATTAATATAAAATATGAAGTTCAACACTTCATGAACTTACATATCATCTTTATGCAGGGGGCACACTAATTTCTGTATCATCCCAATTTTATCATATGTGCTGCTGAAGTAAGCACTCAAGTACTATGTTTAACAGCTCGTAAGTAATTCTTCATTATATAACAATCTAGTTTCTTCTATGACAATATGAATTGCTATTTGTGAATTAAAAGCATCAGAATTTGAAAAAATTTTGGACCTAATAATTCTATTTTATCTTGTAACTCTAAATACATTTTCCCCCTTTTGGAGGAAAGAGAGATGAGTGCTCTATAACCCGAGGAAGTCTCTCCCCATCAAATGGTTGAAGGCTGAGGGGGCAGAGAGGAACAGGTTAGGTTCCCTGTAGGGGACCTAACTGAGAAACTATAGGTTGAGACTGACATAGTGATATAGGAGTATGTGTTACACCCATCATTTGTGTTGTTTTTTGACTCCGAGGAATGGAACCTCACGAGGTGAGATTTATCACTGATAATGTAACTCCAGTGTCAGTAAGAGCTTGTGTTTGGCCTCCATTTAAATTGATTCTGACTTTCCTGAAGGTGTTATGAGGAGGAACGAAAAGATGCATTTTGTTTCCTCACAGCATCCCTTTCTTTTTCTTCCATCTGTTGCTGTCCCTTCCATTTTCGTTTTCTATAGTCCCTTTTGAAACATTCGGGCTTTTTTACAGTAATTGCAAAGCAGGGGATTGGGTCCGTTTGGGAACGTTTTTAGGCTGTTTAGGGGTTACAAATTGGTTGGACAATTGTATGAATTGTAAACTCATGGTCTCATTTGCTTTTCTTCCCTGCTTAACTTCCCTTTCCTTTTATTTCTGGGTTAAGGTACAGGACATTTGATCGGCAAAATGAACTAGATCATGAGTTTGAGAGGTACCCCAAATGGGGTGTTGTCTTTTCATTGTAACTGACAGTTCTTCATCTACTCCATTTACAAAGCTTGAGTTAAGGAGAGTATCATTTTGGCAATGAGCATAACTTTCTTCTGATAAGCCTGAATATTATTTAAATATTTTTTCAAAATGTTCATAGTATGACATTATAGGCTTATCAGGATTTTATTTGCATTGTTGTGTTTTGTTCCAACCTTTAGAAACCTAAGGGAATAGTGGCCAGTAGACCTTTGGCAGTACTGCAGGACCATTCTTGATCCTCGGGAACTCTATGGACATCTCTAAAGGATTTCTCCAACTTCCCTTTGCTATCTAATGTTTGGCTTTACTTTCTAACACTAAATATGAACCAACTGATATAAATCAGAAAATCTAGGATCATAAGGGTGAATGTCTAATTCAAATTCTCTGGTAAATTGTGCTCACTTCAGCAGCACGTATACAAATTCTCTAGCAAATTAACCAGGCATCATGGTGCATGCCTGCAATCCCAGCTACTCAGGAGGCTGAGGCAGGAGGATTACTTGAACCTAGGAGGTGGAGGTTGCAGTGAGCGGAGATCATTCCACTACACTCCAACCTGGGTGACAGAGCAAGACCCTGTCCCCAAAACTAAACACATGCTCTAGCAAATCCAGTAGGGTCCTGAAGAGGATCCAGTAATTCTTTAACCAAGGCAGATTCTCCTCTACTGAACATAGGGCATTCCCAAAATGGAGTCAGAACAGAAGGGGGAGGAGGAGGCAGGGGAGAAGGAGGAGGAAGAGGAGGAGGAGGAGGAGGAGACAGAGGCAAAGGAAGAAGGAAGGAAGGGAGGGAGAGAGGGAGGGGGAGGGAGGGAAGGAAGAAGGAAGGAAGGAAGAGGGAGGGGAGGGAGGAAGGGAGGGAGGGAGGGAAGGAGGGAAAGTAAGTCCAAACAAAGAAGTTTTGACAAAAGAGAAGGAAGAACTGAAGAAGGAGAAATTTCAGGAGGCTTTTTCAATTAAAAAAATTTTTTAGGCACTTTTGTTTTCTTCTTGCAAGGAAATGATTTTATCAGAACCTCTTTTAGAAGCTTCTAAGTACCACTGAAAATCAATCTGCAGTTGTTTTATTTTATTTTAGAGCCAGCTTTTTCTAATTAGGTGTGCAAACTAGTTGAGGTACTTAAAAGGTACCTCCATTTAGCAATATAATTTGGTTATTGCAAGTTATGTGGGACCATTTTTCTAAATATTTGCATATAGAGGTACCATAAGTATTAAACATGAATCTAGCTGGTGTCTCTAAGGGTGGATCTCTCCATAAGGAGGAAGACTCAGCTTTAGAAGTATGATTGCTCATAATTTAGACTTTACTTTTGAATAACCAAAGAGACCTAGTGGGAGGTTTATTATTATTATTATACTTTAAGTTCTGGGGTACATGTGCAGCACGTGCAGTTTACACAGGTATACGCTTGCCATGATGGTTTGCTGCACCCATCAACCTGTCATCTACATTAGGTATTTCTCCTAATGTTATCCCTCCCCCGATCCCCCACTCCCTGACAGGCCCCAGTGTGTGATGTTCCCCTCCCTGCGTCCATGAGTTTTCATTGTTCAACTCTCACCTGTGAGTGAGAACGTGCAGTGTTTGGTTTTCTGTTCTTGTGTCAGTTTGCTGAGAATGAAGGTTTCCAGCATCATGCATGTTCCTGCAGAGGACATGAACTCAACCTTTTTTATGGCTACATAGTATTCCCTGGTGCATATGTGCCACATTTTCTTTATCCAGTCCATCATTGATGGGCATTTGGGTTGGTTCCAAGTCTTTGCTATTATGAACAGTGCCGCAATAAACATACGTGTGCATCCGTCTTTATAGTAGAGTGATATATAGTCCTTTGGGTATATACCCAGTAATGGGATTGCTGGGTCAAATGGTATTTCTCGTTCTAGATCCTTGAGGAATCATGACACTGTCTTCCACAATAGCTGAACTAATTTACACATGGGAAGTGTTTTGAATTGAGTGTGCTGATTGTGGGAATAGCTCTTCAAAGTATCACCCTTGAGTCAGGTCCTCTCGTTTATGTGTCTTGGTGGTCCCAAGAGACTTGAGGGCTTAAGGCACTAGGTGATCAACCTGTACATAAGCTCACAGGATTAAGCAAGTTTCCCTGTGTGTTCTTATGGAGGGATTCCCTTTAGAACAATTTATGTCATGAGTGATAAGCGCCAGTTCTCCCTCAACACCTTACTTGCTTAAGGTGCCTTTTGGCTGGGAAGGACAATGTCTCTTATCTTCAGGACTTATCTTGTCCTCATAGAAAGCCTCTTATAATGTCACTCAGAAAAAAGAACCAAGCTTCAGAATCTGACCAGCTCTAAAGTTTACAAAATTTTCACTTAAGCCACAGATATTCACTTCCTCTTTTCAAAGAGAAACTGTTTGCTCCCTAACCAAAATTTGGAACGAGGGAAAAGGTTGAAAAATTCCAAGCAGTAGTTCCAAAGAAAAGAAAAGTGAACATCGCAAGTCTTCAATTAGCAGAATCTCTAGAGAAAAACAAACTGCACTCCTACCTTGTGGTAGAACTTCGGTTCTAACCCCGTTGACTTGGGGATGTGTACGATGCAAACACAGTCTGAATCCTCCACCAATCCAGGAAAATGCAAACTTGAAAGGGGCCTCACCAGAGATTTGCATAGCCTGTGAAGTCAGGAGGATGAAAATCATCTGTGCTGGTACCAAGGCTCAATTGTTGACAAAGCAATGAGGATCTCCGAGGTTCTGCTTCAAGTCCCATCATGGTCGCCAGCATGTCAACCTTAAGTAATGAGATTCAGAAAATATAAATTTGTACAGAGTCTATTCAAACACGAGCCTTGAGGATGGCCACTCGGGAAGCACTGACTACAGGCAAACAAGGTCAGTGTTCCACAGTGGAGAAGCTAAGGTCTCACTTATATAGGCAGAAACAGAAGAATTTTAGCAGATTTCAGCGTTTTCCTTACAAGACCAGTCCCTATGTGAGAGCAGTTTGATTGCTTACAGCTTGCTGCATCCCAAGGAAGATTACTTTATTACTCCATGAGGGGGATAGTGCTGGGAGGGTGTCTTATGTCTGAGGCCATTTGGTTTTCCTAATTATTTACGAGAAAAAAAGGCAGAAGTTGCAGCTGCGTGTTGCGTGACTCAGACTGCATAGCCACCCTCCACTTGAAGTTCAGAATAATTCAAATTTCCAACAGCTTTAAGTTTGAATTATTTAATTTCACAGAAGGTACATTGTTTGAAGACTTGTATGTGTATGTGTAAACATGTCTCTTTTCTACACTTACACTTGATAGACAATTTGGTTAAATATATAATTCTTGGTTAAAAAAATGACTTACCCGTGGATATTTGAAGGTATAGTTCCATTATCTTCACCTTCCACTTGAGAAGCTTGATGCCATTCTTATTCACAATCTTCTGCTCCTTAATTTTCTATCTCCACCTTATTTCCCCACCCCTACCAGAGTTTTAAAAGTCTTCTGTTTATCCCTAGGGTTTGAAATTTCGTGATAATGAGTCCTTTGTTGTCACTGGTTCATGTTATTTGGTGGAAATTTTTTTTTTTTTGAGACAGGGTCTCACTCTGTCACCCAGGCTGCAGTGCAGCAGCATGAGGATGACCCACTACAGTTTTGATCTCTCGGATTCAAGTGATTCTACCACCACAGTTTCCAGGTGGCTGGGACTACAGGTATGTGCCACCATGCCCAGCTAATTTTTTGTAGAGACAGGGTTTCACTATGTTGCCCAGGCTGGTCTTGAACTCCTGGGCTCAAGCAATCCTCCTGCCTTGGCGTCCCGAAGTGCTAGGGATTGCAGGCATGGGCCACTGTGCCTGGCCTTGTGGAATATTATTTGTTGCGTTTTACTCATTGGGCTGGATACCAAAAAAGCCTTTTTGACAAGAGGCTCATGTTTTTCAGCTCTGAAAAATTCTCTCACATTATTTTATTAATGCTTTTCTCCACTAGGCTTTTCTGTTCTCTTTCTGGCACTCCTATTAATGAGCTGTCAGCCTTCTGGACTGAGCATCTAATTTCTTATGTTTTCTCTCGTATTGTCCAATTATTTGCCGCTTTGCTCTGGTTTTGCATCTCCTAAGTACACCCTCTGCTTTGCTATTGAGGTTTTCATTTCTGCCGTCTAATTTTAATTTTCCTGTATTGTCCAATTATTTGCCGCTTTGCTCTGGTTTTGGATCTCCTAAGTACACCCTCCGCTTTGCTATTGAGGTTTTCATTTCTCCATCTAATTTTAATTTTCCTGATGTTTTTGTCATTGTTATCTGAATACTCTAAATCTATTTATATTTGAGAATGGGACACAGAAAAGCTGAGAGCTGTGTTTGTGACCAAGAGTGTCGAGAGTGATCAGGTGTGGGCAATGACCATTATCTCAGGGTCCTCCCAAAGGCCAAAATGTGGAGGTCTTTTCTCTAGGACTAGTCCATTTCTCCAGAGGAGGAGCCTGTAATTTCCTGCCTACCTGGTAGATACTTTGCTGCTGGCCTTCTGAGAGAGAGGGAGTTAGGGTAGAGACGAGAAGAATAGTTGTCACATTTCTTGATCATCCTACAGCAATGAAGAAAAAGTGACAAACCCCAATAACCTAGACTTCCCAATTATCTGTTCAGTACCTCATTTTAAAAATATGTACATTTGTACAGATAAGCAGGGACAGTAGACATCTGTTTTTACACCAGTTCTGTTTTCAGCCCCACTGCTTACTCTTGTTCACCAGTGTATGTCCGATCTTTGCTCCCAAAGTTCTCCAGGGTTCCTTCAGTCAAATAATCTTCCTTCTTGCCCATAATTCCCTCTGGAAACCCTTTAAGATATGCCTCTCTCTTACTCTACATGAACATCCACTCCTTTGTCTGGTTTTCATCAACTGATGGCTCTTCTATCCTTTATATTATCGTTTGGGCTTACATGTTTTCCTTTCATTAGCTGTCATTACAGAGAAGGCTCTAAAGAGACAAAAAATAAACAAGTGGATCAACTATTTTTCATCAAATATATTTAGCAGCAGTAAGATTTTTTTTGCAGAGGGACATAGTGTCTTATTATAGTCAAGCTGGGCGCAGTGGCTCATGCCTATAATCCCAGCACTTTGGCAGGCCGAGGCAGGCAGAGCACCAAGTCAAGAGATTGAGATCATCCTGGCCAACATGGTGAAACCCTGTCTCTACTAAAAATACAAAAATTAGCGGGCGTGTTAGCACATGCCTGTAGTCCCAGCTACTCGGGAGGCTGAGGCAAGAGAATCACTTGAACCCGGGAGGTGGATGTTGCAGTGAGTCGAGATCATGCCATTGCACTTCACCCTGGTGACAGAGCAAGACTCCCTCTGGAAAAAAAAAGGATTGCAATCAAAGAGAAATACTTTAAAGAAAGCAATATTCTATATGAAAGCATATATGCTAAGTTATTCATTCTGGCTTTTCTACCTGCTAGTTATATAATTTAGAGCAAATTACTGGATCTCTCAAGAGCCTCAGTTTCCTCCTCTTTAAAATGTGAGTCATAATACCTCAAGTATTGTCAAGAGTTATGAGCACATACAATGTATTCAGTTAATAGAAGTTCCCTTTTTGCTTTGAAATGAACAAGCAAGGCTGGGCACGGTGGCTCACTCAATATCCCAGCACTTTGGGAGGCCGAGGCAGGCAGATCGCCTAAGGTCAGGAGTTAGAGACCAGCCTGACCAACATGGAGAAACCCTGTCTCTGCTGAAAATACAGAATTAGCCGGGTGTGGTGGTGCACACCTGTAATCCCAGCTACTTGGGAGGCTGAGGCAGGAGAATCACTTAAATTCAGGAGGCAGAAGTTGCAGCGAGCCAAGATCACAACATTGCACTCCAGCCTGGGCAACAAGAGTGAGACTCTGTCTCAAAAAAAAAAAAAAAAAAGAAATGAAATGAACACGCAGAAGGAGTGATAAAGCTCATCAAAACTGGACTGCTTCGGTAAAAGCAAAGCTCAAGAGTAGGTTGATGCCCACTTTACTTAGTGGCATCTTACTAGGGGGTCCATTGCAAAGAAAAGAGCATTTTCTTCTTCTTTTTTTTTAATCCCTGGAAAATTAAAGCAATTAATTCAAGAGCATTTTATTTTTCGCTCTTGTTACCCAGGCTGGAGTGCAATGATGCGATCTCGGCTCACCGCAACCTCCGCCTCCTGGGTTCAGGCAATTCTCCTGCCTCAGCCTCCCGAGTAGCTGGGATTACAGGCACGTGCCACCACGCCCAGCTAATTTTTTGTATTTTTAGTAGAGACAGGGTTTCACCGTGTTGACCAGGATGGTCTCAATCTCTTGACCTCGTGATCCACCCGCCTCGGCCTCCCAAAGCGCTGGAATTACAGGCTTGAGCCACCGCACCCGGCTGAGTGTTGCCTTTTAAAAACCACACTGTTCCTATCTCTTCCTCAGCGTTTTCTCCTTTCTTCTTTCTGCTTCACTAGTCTTACTTGTTTGAAATAAAGAGAGATGAAGTGTGTCAGCCATGACCCCGGCAGGCAGCAGACTTCACTTCAACTAGTTCCAAAGAAGGGACTTTCGTAAGGGAATTTTTTTCAGAGGTATGGATAAAGGAACCAACAAAGGCTGTGGAGACACCCAGAGGCTAGCAAGCAAGGGCAGCCACAACCACACCAAGGGCAGAGGAGACAAGCGGGAGAAAACAGAATACCTGCAGACCGGCGAGAGCTGGAGATGGGAAGGTGTCATTCAGCAGAATCTATAGTTTCAGAGGGATGTTGCTACTATCAGAGGCCTAACCCCAAAACAGAAAGGAAGAGGGGAACAGATAAACCATATATTTCTCTTCTCCCACCTTCTGATTTCCTGCTAGGGTATCCCATTTGCTACTGGAAGCCAGTTATCAAGAAAGCCTGGGATGCAGGGCGCAGTGGCTCATGCCTGTAATCCCAGCACTTGGGGAGGCTGAAGTGGGTGGATCACCTGAGGTCAGGAGTTCAAGACCTAGCCTGGCCAACATGGTGAAAGCCCATCTCTACTCAAAATACAAAAAATAACTAGGTGTGGTGGTGTGTTCCCGTAATCACAGCTACTCAAGAGGCTGATGCAGGAGAATCGCTTGAACCAGGGAGGCAGAGGTTGAAGTGAGCTGAGATGGCACCACTGCACTCCAGTCTGGGTAGAAGAGAGATATCCTCTTTCTGCCATGAGCAGAGCTGAGAGAGCCTCTGCAGGGGATAAAAGGAGAATATCAGTACATGAATATTCTAAAAATATCCATTGCATTACTTGGTGGGGAATCAAGATGTGTGAAAAGCCCAAATATTCTCAATAATATAAAGTGGTTGATATAGAAAACCTTAAGTCATCTTGTGAAAAAAATCATTCATTTTATCTTTAATGCCTGTCATATGTAGAAATAGATTAGAATGGAAGTACAGGAATTTCTATGCAGCAAGTAAGATTGTTTCACATTGCATGTTTCACTCCTTAAGGTGACTCCTAATTTATCACCTCGGTGAGGAGACCACCTGCCACTCAGGGAAAAAACTCAAGAGCAAAAGAGTCAGCTCTGAATTAGTGGAACTGACCAGGCTAAGGTGTCAAGCAACTGTTTCTATGAGTGCAATTTCAGGAAATGTCTCAGCCCTGTCATGGATGTCTCTAAGGATTTGTTTAAAAATTCAAATTTTTAAATTTGAATCGATTTATCTATTGTATGCTGAGAAATCCACTGTGCCTTCAGTCATAAATGCTAGATGATGCTTAGTTTAACATGCTCCTGGAAGTGAGACAGTTTATTCTTGCATTTTACTTAAAGGCTAATGGTATGCCAGGCTGTATTCCCCTTTATTGACAGAAAAGCCCGATTACAGTATTTTATCTAAAAAGTATGCCCCACTTTAGAAAGCCGGGGCTGACATTTGGGTGCTTTGTATCCAGTAAAAGTGTCTGTCGAGTAATGTGTCCTATTTCAAGTTGGTGGTGTTTTATTATTTTTATTTTTAAAATTTTATTTATTTATTTATTTTTAAGACGGAGTTTCGCTCTTGTTACCCAGGCTGGAGTGCAATGGTGCGATCTTGGCTCACTGCAACCTCCGCCTCCTGGGTTCAGGCAATTCTTCTGCCTCAGCCTCCTGAGTAGCTGGGATTACAGGCATGCGCCACCATGCCCGGCTAATTTTTTTGTATTTTTAGTAGAGACGGTGTTTCACCATGTTGATCAGGATGGTCTCGATCTCTTGACCTCGTGATCCACCCGCCTCGGCCTCCCAAAGTGCTGGGATTACAGGCTTGAGCCACCGCACCCAGCCTATTTTTTGTTTTTTAACCAGGAATCAATAGATGGGACACAGAGGCTGAGAAACTCCTAAAATTGATTGCAAAATGTTTGGCATGCATGCATTTTTTTCTGGGAAGTAAAGCCATTTTTTTCCCATAAATACTCAAAAGCTATGTCTTCCTCTGCCTCTAAATCAATTAGCACTCTTCTATCAAGTTTGCATCAACTGATGACCTGTCTACTTTTTATTTCATCATTTTGGTTTATATACTTTTCATTCATTAGCGATCATTACAGAGGAGTCTCCAGAGAGGAAAGATAAACAACTGTGATCTATTCTTTTTAATGTTAAGAACCATGGCTGAATATAAATATATTGAAAGGAAAACATGAGTGAAGGATGAGCCAGCTTGAAAAAGCTTTGTTTTCACCTCCAAAATGGGAATAAATTTGTAACAAAGTTACCCTCCCTGACAGTCTCACTGCCTGGCCTTACAGTACTTTATGTAAGAGAGTTTGGAGTATAAGTAAACACAAACTTCAGCAAAGTGTCAGGATACAAAATCAACGTGAAGAGATCACAAGCATTACTATACACCAATAACAGACTGAAAGAGAGCTAAATCAAGAGCAAACTGCCATGCACAATAGCTACAAAGAGAATAAAACACCTAGGAATACAACTAACAAAGTATGTAAAGGACCTCTTCAAGGAGAACTATAAACCATTGCTCAAGGAAATAAGAGAGGACACAAACAGATGAAAAAACATTCCATGCACATGGTTAGGAAGAATCAATATTGTGAAAATAGCCATACTGCCTAAAGTAATTTACAGAATCAATGCTATCCCCATCAAGCTACCTATGACCCTCTTCACAGAACTGGAAAAAAAAAACCACCTTAAACTTCATATGGAACCAAAAGAGAACCCACATAGCCAAGACAATCCTAAGCAAAAAGAACAAAGCTGGAGGCATAAAGCTATCTGACTTCAAACTATACTACAAGGCTACAGTAATCAAAACAGCATGGTACTGGTACCAAAGCAGAGATATAGACCAATGGAACACAGCAGAAGCCTCGGAGGCAATTTCACACATCTACAACCATCTGATCTTTGACAAACCTGACAAAAACAAGCAATGGGGAAAGGGTTCTCTATTTAATAAATGGTGTTGGGAGAACTGGCTAGCCATGTGCAGAAAGCAGAAACTGGACCCCTTCCTGACCCCTTACACTAAAATTCACTCCAGGTGGATTAAAGACTTAAACATAAGACCTAACACCATAAAAACCCTAGAAGAAAACCTAGGCAAAACCATTCAGGACATAGGCATAGGCAAGGAATTCATGACTAAAACACCAAAAGCATTGGCAACAAAAGCCAAAATAGACAAATGGGATCTAATTAAACTCCACAGCCTCTGTAGAGCAAAAGAAACAATCATTAGAGTGAACCGGCAACCAACAGAATGGGAAATTTTTTTGTGATCTACCCATCTGACAAAGGACAAATATCCAGAATCTACAAAGAACTAAAACAGACTTACAAGAAAAAAACAAACAAACCCATTCAAAAGTGGGCAAAGGACATGAACAGACACTTTTCAAAAGAAGACATATATGAGGCCCACAAACATATGAAAAAATGCTCATCACCACTGGTCATTAGAGAAATGCCAATCAAAACCATATTGAGATACCATCTCATGCCAGTTAGAATGGTGATCATTAAAAAGTCTGGAGACGGGAACGATCCAAGATGCCAATCGCTAACATCTCGGGATTGCAGCTCGCAGTTAAAGCTCATAGAACTAGAGGACGCCACACTTTCAGACAAATTCTGGTCGCTAAGGAGCAGAAGATTCCCAGTGGCACCGCGGCACACCTCCACACAGCAGCTCTTGGAGCTGACTAGGCGGGGCTGGCTCCCCTTCTGACTGAGGTTTGGAGGAGCCACACGGGTTCCCAGCACTGACTCCTGAGGCCGGCGCAGAAGTTGTGCTGGCACCTCGGCACAGAGTGAACGCTACTGGTTCCCCTTCTGACCAAGGTTTGGAGCTCCGGGAAGGCAGAGTCGCCTATTACGGACACAAGAAGGAAGCCAGACAGGAGAAGCCTGGGCAGAAAACACCATCAGTCTTAACACCACTGTTCCTGGCCCTGGGAACTAACATCTTGGACGTCCACTCAAGAGACCTACTGAAAGCTGGTAATTTCAAAGACGACAGGAGGATAAATTTGCAACGATAGGAAGAAACCAGCGTAAAAAGGCTGAGAATACTCAAAATCAGAACCCCTCTCCCTCTAAAGATGATCACAGTTCCTCATCAACAATGGAACAAGACTTGATGGAGAAAGAGCACATCCCATTAACAGAATCAAACTTCACGTTATGGATAATAAAAAACTTCTGTGAGTTCAAAGAACATGTTGTAGCCCAACGTAAAGAAACTAAGGACTTTGAAAAAAGGTTTGACGAAATCCTAATGAGAATAGACAACTTAGAGAGGAAT
>JAPYYA010002032.1:0-14470 GCA_028533165.1 Leontopithecus rosalia | reverse complement strand
TAATCCCAGCTACTCAGGAGGCTGAGGCAGGAGAATTGCCTGAACCCAGGAGGCGGAGGTTGCGGTGAGCCGAGATCGCGCCATTGCACTCCAGCCTGGGTAACAAGAGCGAAATTCCGTCTCAAAAAAAAAAAAAAGAATCTACTTAGAATTGATTTTTGAAAATGGTACAGCAAGTTCATTTTTTTCATATGGATATCTGTTGACCCAGCATCATTTTTTTTGAAAATACTTTCCCATGGCTTAGCGCTGCCACCTTTGTCAAAAACAAAGTACTCATATGCACAGGTATGTTTCTGCACCCCGTTCTGTCTCACTGCTTTATATGTCTGTTCTTGTACCAGTACCACACTAGCTTAATGTTTGTACCTTTATAAAAATCTTGATATCCAGGAGAGCCAGACTTTCCAACTTGGACTTCTTCTATAAAGAACATCTATGCTATTCTTGGCCCATTCCATTTCCATATAGATTTTAGAATCAAATTGTCAGTTGCCACATACATGTACACAAACTTGCTAGGATTTATATTGAGATTGCTCTGAATCTGTAGATCAATTTGGGAAAAATCAACACTTATAATAATGAGTCTTCATAAACATGGTATCTCCCTCTATTTAGGTCTTCTTTAATTTTTCTCAGTATAATTTTCTGTTAGAGCTCTTGCTCATTTTTCATTAGATTTACTCCTAGATATTTGATTTGTGGTACTATTTTAAATGATATTTATAAATTTAATTTTTTCTTTGTTGCTAATACAAGAAAACACAGTTTATTTTTATTGACCTAGTTGTCCTCAATGACTTTCCTAAATTTATTTATTAGGTTCAAATAATTTGTAGATTTTTATAACAATATTTCAATTCAGTGTAGATGCTTTTTTATTTCCAATGTACCTCGTCATGTCACCCACAAATAATGACAGTTTTACTTTTTTCCTTTCCAGTTCTCATGCCATGTATTTCTTTTTCTTGCCTTATTGCACTGTACAGTATTTCCTGGACATAATAATAACAGGCATTTATGTCTTGTTCCTGATATCAGAGAGAAGAGTTTTTACCACAAACTCACTCTTAGATTATGAAAATTTTTACTGTCATTTTCTTTAGTATACACTTTATTTGATTTTTCCCCAAGATGAGTTTTCAATTTGGGAACAATTTTTTAAAGTTTTAAGTGGTGATTTAGGAGATAGGAAAGTGGAATCTGATATTTTATTTAAGTGAAAAAGAACTAATATTTATCACAAGACTACTACTCTTCATTTTAACCTTGTGAGGAGGTTTTGCCCTGGACATTTTACGGAAGGATCTCATGGCTGTACATCCAGACAGATCTGTTAGACTCTTCTGCTCTCCTTCCTGCTCCCTGATTCCCTGGTAGAATATTGAATGTGTAACCCCTGAGGTCATAAAAATACCACTTTTATCATAGATGACCTAGAGAAAAGTCACCAAACTATTAATACCTCACAGGTATATTCAGCATCTTTTCCTTTCCCCAGTAACCTCCTCCCCAAAATCTCCTTATATCCCTGTGTGTTAGTCCATTTTCATGCTGCTTATAAAGACATACCCGAGACTGGGCAGTTTACAAAATCAAGAGGTTTATTGGACTTAAGTTCCACATGGCTGGGGAGTCCTCATAACATGGCAGAAGGCAAGGAGCAGCAAGTCACATCCCACAAGGATGGCAGCAGGCAAAGAGAGGGCTTGTGCAGAAAAACTCCCATTTTTAAAACAATCAGATCTCAAGAGACCCATTCACTATCATGAGAACAGCATGAGAAAGACCCACCCCTGTGATTCAGTTATCTCCCACCAGGTCCCACCCACAACATATAAGAATTATAAGAGCTACAAGATGAGATTTGCGTGGAGACACAGAGTCAAACCTTATTACCCTGTCACCTGCCCCATCCCACCTTTCCCTGATTTCCATTGCCATAGAAAGGAGCCCTTTGGACCTGCCTGTGCCCTAAAGGGCTGTACCTGCAGCCCTCCTCAGCACCTGCCCAGCACCCACTGGGCCCAGTACAGGGCATTCCCTAGTCTCTGCTGTCATTCTGTTGCCTGTTGTGTAGTGCTGGGAGGTAGGATTGAAGGCTTTCCTCCTGGGCAGGCTGCTCAGGTTGCAGGGTAGATCCTCTATTTTTAAGCCCTGTAGAGTCTCAGCTGTCCCAATTTGAGGGTTATAAGTCCTATGCAGGTTCACAGAATTCCTCTCACTGAGACTCAGAGGGAGGAATGAAGAGGACAGGGAAGATCGAGACCCAAACCAAGCAGGCCCTGGAGGCCTCAAGGCCCTGGAGCTGAAAGCAGCTCCCGGGGCCAAGAGTGTCTCCCATTACTCTCACACCCCACCTTTTGCAGCTCAAATAACTACCTATGGATGCCCCAAGAGATTTCCCTACGAGACAGAAATTATAGGACACCAGGAACTCTCAAAACTAGATACTCAAAACTGTCAAAGACCTTAGAGTCAATGTTTCCTTTGTTGACTTAACACAGAGTTGCATTAAGCAGATAACACTTTCCCTTTCTTGAATAAGATTTCCTCTGTGTTACTTTGCCATTCCCTTTCCTCATCTTTTTGAGATGGGCTGCAGCTCCGTCCATTCTGGGGAGCCTCCTGGGGCTACAGCGATCCAGCGTGACTTGGAGCTCTTTGGGTTTCTTTCCCAGATACTTCACAGCACATGAAGATGTCTTCTTACCAGTGGCAGAGGGTGGTGAGAATGAACATTTTTCTTTTCCCCATATCTATACCTGCCACATCCATACCTTTCTCAGAAGGTCCTAGAATGCCTCGTTTCTCTCTCTCCTTTCTGGGTGTTTCTCCAACCACAGGTTTGCATCCCCAGGGGGAAGCTGGCTCTCTGGTCCCTCCTGCTAACCTTTTTAAGCAGATGGCACAGCCAGGCAGTCTTCAAACCCAAGGAGGCTTGCCCCTTCCCAAGACTTCAAGGAGTTCTAGAAGAGGCTGTGATATTCAGGCCAGGTCCCTGTTTAATGAACAGGGACACTCAATTCCTGGCAAGTGGGGTGAGTGCTTCCAGCCCCCTCCCCACCCCCATACCGGTGTGCTGCCCCAGACCCAGGGCATGTTCAGGTACTTAAAGTAGCAGGTGCCTCTGCTGTAAACACCCTTACTCAGGTACTAGAAGCCTAGAGCCCAGGCTCCAGCCACAGAGGCCTCAGATACATTCTCAAGGAGGTTAGCCCATAAAAGAAACAGGTCATAGGATTGCATGTTGGGTCTGAGCCTGAAGAAAGGTGCCCGTGGCTGTCACCTCCTGTGGCTGCCTGGCAGGTAACCAGAATGTGCTTGGCTCTCTTTGCTTTTGGCCGTGCTATCTGTGTGGAAGTGTTTCTGATCTATCTTCACTGCCACTCCCAGCTCTCTGGGGCACTGTGGCTTTTTCTTGATGGTTGGGCAGGAAGCCTCTAGAGCCCGAAGGAATTGCTGTGCTTGATGACAGACAGAGGCTATCAATGGCTATAAATCGCCTAGTAGCTGCCTCACGTATTGAAGAAGAATTGAACATGTGTTTGCTGTCAGTTCTTCAGATGCTTCTCTGATGGCCAGAACACAGCTGGGAAAAGATTTCATAGAGTGACTCAGAGCAAGTGCCCAGCTCATGCCCATTGAGTTAAGCAAGAGGAAGTGGCTGACTTCCGCAGCTGTTCTGAAAGCCCAAGGCAGCAAGACCTGGCTGAGATGAACAGCTTAGATCATTCCTCTGACTTTGGGCTACCCCCAAGCTGACCCCTTGTGACCCACACCTGTCCCAAAGCTAGGTGAGACCCAGGGTCCACCCTCCAAGCCTGGGATATCAGTGGGGGGTAGTTATCAAATTGGAGAATGGACTGTGATGAATGGGAGACAGAGATGGCAGAGGACATGGCTCATCTCCTGGGGTCGGGGACCCCGTTCTCAGCAGCTCCCTTCTCTGAGCGCCCTGGCACTGCTGTGTATCCCACAGCCCTGGCACACCACTGCGGCCTCACAGTAGCCTCCTCCTCCCGGGCAGCGGCTCCTCAGCTTCCAGCACAGCCCTTGTTTTGTAAATCTGTTAATGTTTGTGCTACCTAGAATAAGAAGGAAGGAATCATTCCACAGAGAGGATTTATTCTTCCAGGCACCAAAACCTTATTCCTTAGGTTTATGTCCCGTTCTTTAATGGGGTCTGCTGCATTCTGCAGTGTCATTCGCTTCCACACTAGATGTCCCCACAATGCCATGTATTTTCACTTATTTCACTGGGGCCCTGCCCCTGTCTTTGTCTCTGCCTTTACAGACAGGGCCAGTTGTCACTTCTCCGTGGCTTTCCAGAGAAGCCCTGTAGCACCCTCTCCAGCCACTCCAAGCGTGAGGCTTTGTAGGGGGTGTGGAATCTGTGAGGAAGCCGAGGCAAGCTGTTGGGATTCTGTTCGATGGGAGGAAAGGCTCTGAGTGAGGTGCGAAGGAGGGACTTCCCAGGAGGCACACTTGCGTGCCCGTCCTGCATGCATCTGCATTGGCTGCCCCCAGGCCCTGTTTCTGCCTGTTTCCGGCTTCTGGTCCATGTTTCAAAGGTGATTAACTGTTAGGTAAGCACAATGTTGTGCATATTAAAATGAAATGATTGAATTGTTCTTTAGTTTAACAGCCCTCCGGTTCAATCAAAATCTGTTTCCTCTCATTAGTCTTTGGTGTAGATAAAAGAGCAGTTAACTGGTCACTATCTTTTGTGTAATAAATCTAGGAAACCATTGTGATTTTTCATTGTACCATTCTGAAGAGGAAGGAACTTTCCATTCCTTTGGGCTTTCTTCCTAGTGAATTTCCCAGCTGTTAGTGTCATCGAACTTAACTCTCCCATCCTTAAAGGCACCATTAGTCTCAGAACCATCAGTACCTTACTGTGTGCTCTGGGAGGCAGGTTATTACCCTTGGCTTCGTGACCCATGGGCACTCCTTGCAATGGAAAGGAAATATTTGTAGGTTGAGCGTGGAGAATGTGTGTCAAAGGCTTCCCTCGCCCAGGCAGTAAATGCTGAGGAAACAAACCACGTTTTTATGCTGATACAGTTTGGACAGGAGTTAGGGGTTGGGGAGTGAATGTGTGTTGATCTGATTCCCTGTGCCCAAGAGCAAGGACAGTCACTTCATCCCAGCCCCTGCACAGTGTCGAGAACACAGAGGCGCTCAGCAGGTGCTGGACAGATGTCTCCCGGGAGCATGCGTGTTTGCTCCTCTTTCCTCTCCTGTTCTCTGTCCCTAACATTCCTCTATTTTGGTGGCGGGGGGGAGGTGGAAGGTAGGCAGAGTCTCACTCTGTCGCCCAGGCTGGAGTTCTGTGGCCCGATCCCTGCTCACCGCAATCTCTGCTTCCCGGGTTCAAGCAGTTCTCATGCCCCAGCCTCCCAAGTAGCTTGGGATTACAGATGCCCTCCACAACACCCAGCTAATTCTGTATTTTTAGAGACGGAGTTTCACTCTGTTGGCCAGGCTGGTCTCGAACACCTGGCCTCAAGTGATCTGCTCACCTCAGCCTCCCAAAGTCCCATTACAGGTGAGCCACCACTCCTGGCCTCTTCTGTTTTTTAATTATACCTCTTCTATTTTTTGTCACCTTAATTCAGTGCAGAAGGTTTTCATAGTAACACTAATAATTAATATGTATGGATACTTAACAATATGTCAGAGCTTATAATGTTAAATAAGGTAAAGTTTATCTCGTTTAATCCTCACTAGAATAACCCTGTGAGGTAGATAGAAGAAGTTAGAGAGGCTAGAGAGGTTAAGTTGCCTGCCTAAGGTTATCCAGGTTGTGCGTGGTTGCCAGCGCCCTGCCTTTCCCCCTGACTTTAGCAAGACAAGAATACTGGCAAGTTGCTGCAGCCCTCTGGGCTCTGTTATAAAGTGAAGCTGCCGATCTGCAATGGAGAACACACTCCTGCAAGGCCAGGCCTCCACAGAGGCCAGAGGCCAGTGCTGGTCAGAGCGCCAATGAAGCTGGGCTCAATCAAAGATAACTTGGAGGAATCTTCAGGAAGCCCTTATATCCAGAATTGTGTTCTATGCCAGTTGGGTCCTTTCCCACCATCAAACTTAGAAAAACACCCCTAGGAAATCTCTCAGAGTTCAAAGAAGGGCCCTGAGAAGTCTTCCCATATCCCTCGTGGGTTGAAGGACCAGTTTTGCAGGTGTTCTCTGGCCCAGTTGTAAACATCATTTGTTTGCTCGTCCAGCAAACATTACTGGACACCTACTAATGCCAGGTACTGCACTAAGCACAAGGATGCGAAAGGCCCAGTTCCTTCCCTGGAAGCCCGCAGCCCGAGGAAGATGAGTGTGGAAAGCAGCATTTGCAAGGAGGGTGACAAAGGCCAGCGGGGAGGTGAGCACAGGATGCAGGGAGTGGCTCTCAGTGTCATGTACACCCCACATGGGAAGGCCAGTGCAGCAGGGTGCTGGGTACTGTCGTCCTCTGTTTCTCTTGGCTGGAGTGTCAGTGTGGGACCCCATAGGCCCCAACCCACCCAAGGGGAGGCAAGTGAGCAGGTGACAGGGTGGAATCAAGGGGCAATAGCCAGAGGGAAGAGGCCTGGTCAAGCCTGGAGAACTGAGCAGAGCGGAGAGCCGCCTCACCAAGCCTCTGTGTTCCCTCTTGTCACGCTTTTTGGAATGAGGGGGAATTGCTGAAGATCATGAGTAGAAGGAGAATGGCTCTCCTTCCCACTACCTCTCCGCCATCTGTCCCTGAAACTTCAGGAGCATTCCAAATATTACACAGGGCAGGGGTCTTCCTGTCATGTTCCTTGAGTGCAGTGGCCATGGCCACTCCTTTCTCAGAACTGCCACTCCAGAGTCTTAGCACTGCTGGCTCCATACCCATCAGGGAGGTATGGTCTGCTCCCACATGGCTGGCTGGGCCATTCCTGGGCGGATAGTATTGAGTAAGGAGCACCCAGTGCCTGTGTGGTTGGCATGCGGTGGACACACCCTGGACTGCATGCTACATGTAAGCATGTCCTGGTGAAACTAGTGGCCAGTTCTTTCTTTTGTTGTAAATGACCATTTGACTGTACTTCCACAGCAGCCAAACATGGCACACGAGGAACTGGGCTTGAGTATCACAAAGATTTACTGGTAAATGGACAGGCATAAGCACCATTAAATAGAGAGCGCAGTTAATGCACAGCCCAGCAGACCACACAGGGCCCTCTGCGGGTGTTGGACAAGGTCTTCTCCAAGGTAGAGGCAATTGGACTGATGCAGAGAGCTCTGGGTACTGCAGCCTCTGCCAGGAAGAACAGTTCTCACCCAGGGGAGGCCTGAAAGGAATGGGCAGGTCCTCCCAGGCCAACATGGCTGCCGGGCTTAGCCTGACCTACCTGAGAAGAAGCTCCCAAAAGGCCTTTGCTGGTCAGCATCCCAGGTACCAGGAGAGCTTTCTTTGTGCTTCTGTAAATCCTGGATAAATAGGGCTGCTCTCTGTATCCCAGGCTGCCCTACGAGATGGGCTTGGCCTGCAGAGTGGTAGCTCAGGGGAAGCAGAACTCTCAGGTCTGGCTTTGGCGTGGTCTGGCCTTGCTGTCTGACTTACCATTGACCCAGCTGGCCTGGAATAACTCAGGGCCTGATTCAGATTGTTCTGGTCTTGGTTCTCAGGTAGAAAGAGAGTGGCATAGGGCTGAAGTCTTCCCACAGGCTGTGTGAGAGCTCTCAGTAGTCTTTGGTTGACTTTGGGTAGGGGTGGGGATGAAACCCAGCAGTCCTATGGTTTTCCCCGCCCCACCCCTCCACCCTACCCCTTCGTATGGGCAAGGCAGAGAGGGCAGAGCTGGGCCCCAGTGCCACATGGGGCGGGCCTATCAAGATGTCAGGGAAGCCCAGAATGTTCTGGGGGGCAGGGGACACATTCATTTAAATGACTCTGAACTTAGGTCATAAAACTGTATGTCAATATTTTTAAAGTCACAGAATGAATGCAGAGCTCTGCCAAACTCAACACACTGTTCCAGGGGTGATAAGATGAGCGTTAATTCAGTGGAAAAAAACCAAGACAAGATGGGTTTTCTTTTCATCTTCCGCATTTCATGTTTATACTGAGGCAGGCTGCCCTTGCAGGAGAGGATTCATTGATCATGTAACCAACAAATGAGGCCCAGTCACATTGCCACCTGTCACCTGGATGTTGGATTTAAGCAATAACCACCTACAGGCAGTAAGAATGTATTGAGGCAAATGCAGCGTGTCCCATTAGGCCAGCAGAAGCTGTCTTGGGTTCTGCCTGCCAAGTCCATACACCTCTGCTTCAACAGTGATGAGCTGAAGGGAAGTTGCAGGCACCATAACTGCAACCCCTTATCCTTTATTACTGGGGGGCTGTGTTTCCACCCCTCAAAATAAGTCTTATTTGGCACTCAGCGTTTTCTGTGGAGCAAACAAGCAAATCATGTCTCTGAAATGCCTCATTTGTTCCCGTAAACATTTTATCAGCCCCTCTGTGTGCTGCTCAGATCTGAAATACCTAGATGGGTAAGGCCAGGTGTTTCCCACCTTCCCACCCCATGGCCTGTGGTCTGCAGAGGCAAACTTGCCTCCAGAGGAAGACAGTCTGGATTCACGGATGAGATTTGGTTTAGAATCAGCCCACGGGACCATGGAGCCAGGGAGAGGGATGCCTGAACTGAGCCTGTACAGCCCCAGCAGGAGCTGAGTGGAGAAGGTGGATTTGGGTGTGGGAGCAGAGGGGGCAGCATGGAAACCCAGCGTGGCCTAAGAGTCTGGGTCCTGTCACCCATGAGGAGGCCCCAAGGGATCCCTGGGGGACAGAGGCACTGATCTCCTTGTGGCTGGTAAGGAAGTAGGGCTGAGGCCAGGAACAGGCCAGCAAAATTGTGGGGGCCAGGGAGTGTGACAGCCAAGGACCCTCAGAACACTAAAGGACCCTGGGCCATACTCAGGCCTAGGTGAGGGACTGACCTGGAGACTTGTTGAAGTTTCTCTGTTCAGAGCTCAACAGGGAAAACATGGGAGATTCATTGCCCAGCTCAGAGCAAGAAAACACCCTCTTGGAATAGTCTAGAAAGAGGCTTGCATGAGGCCCAGCACCGAGGGGCCATGCTGTAATGTGGGCCAAGGCAACTGAGGGGGAGGGGCCTTCCCCATCTCACCGCTGCTGTGGCCAGTGACCCACTCTGCCCTGCCCTCCTGACCCAGGGGCCCAGCTCATCTCCTTGGGGGGTGGGAGGAGTGTTAGCAAAGGAGAGGCCACACACGGTGCCTTTAGCAGTGATGGGAAACCAAGAGCAGGAGAAGCATCCGTGCTCAGCCCTGGGCGACTCAGACAGGAAAGGGCCCAGCCCGAGGCAGCCATGAGGAGGCAGCCGTGCCAGGGAGGCGCTGTGCAGGCCTCAGTGCTGCTTCTGCCCTCCTTGTCCAACCGCAGTGGGGGAGAGGCAGAGGCAAAGTGGGGACCTGGAAACAAGGCTTCCAAGGCGGGGACAGTTTCCCAGCCCAGCCAGGCAGTGGCTGCAGGGGGCCATGTGTGTTTGCCTGTGCCTGTGACCGGCCTTAGGCCTAGAGGCAGGGAGCAGACTGGAGTAAAGGCTCTGTCTCTGGGAGGTGGCTGGGCAGGTGGAGAGCCAGGTTCAGATGGGTGACCCTGGGCTCTGCAGCTGCTGTGACCCTGGCAGAGGGGAGGAGGCACTGTTGGCAATCAGGAGCAGGATGATGGTAGTGACACAGCTGACCGCTGGGGTGCCCAGCCCCCAGGCAGCCGTGTGCTCTCAGGGCGAGCTCTGTGTTGAGTTGCCACTGTCAGCAGAGCCCTTGGAGGTGCCAGTAAGAAATCCTGCTGCTCCCTCCTCCTCAGAGGGTTCAGAGCAAGCGACGCAGGGTCACCTGAAGACAAAGCACTGGACAGGATATCAGGGACCCTTGGTCTGGGAGCTTGGGCAAATCCTGCAAGCTCCCTGAGCTCCCTGTGCTCCTGCCAGGCATGAAAACTCTGACTTCTGAGACTTAGGTGGACTAAGAGTGGCAAAGTGCCTGGCAGTCTCCAGATCCAGCCCTGCTACACCATGGATGGGACCTCTGTGGTCACTTCTGTGGCCTCCCAGAGACACCATCTCCCTCTGTCACCTTAGGACCAACAATCCCCTCCCTGTACACTGGGTATGGGGGGACAGTGAGGAGTGGATGAGGAAGTACAGAGACCAAGGCTGCGCTCTTGTTTTCCTGAAGACTTTAGTGGCTCTGGGGCTGGGGTGGTGGCCCTGCTGCAGGATCTGACCTAGCAGCTGTGGGGGCAGGAGCAGTTTTCAGATGTGGGCACACGCGTTCAAACTTGTAGCAGCAAAGCGGCTTGAGGTCCCAGGAAGCCCAGGCTCATCTCTCATTTTTGTGCCTGCCTTGGTAACGTCTGTGTGTGAGAGCGTGTGTATGTGCAGGAAAGAGAGGGAGAGAAAGAAAGACCTGTGCGTTCCAGAGCACCCTTCTTCCTTGAACACCCAAGTGCCCAAAGCCTAATTGTAAAACCAAAGTAGATGCCTCCTGAAGTCTGTGATGGCCCAGCTGGCCCCCACTGAGCTCTGTTCTGGCTCCAAGCCTACGGAGCCAGCTTCCACTGCAACGGCTTGAAAGGGACTCCTGGCCAGGAGCCAGCAGAGCAGCAAACAAAGCTGTTGGGGGCACTGCGGGGACTCCCCCAGGTGGCCAGTCTTCTGTGTGCCCGTGCCACCCCTCCTGGGGACCTCGTTTCCAGTTCCTGTTGGGCAGGGGCTGTCACTGGAGAGAGGCTTATGTGTCAGCACCATAAAGCAGCCAGCAAGCCCTAATGACAACACTCTGTAAAGCCACACAGCACAGGCTGGCACCTAGTTCTGCTTGGGGGCTGGGCCACTGCCAGCCTGCAGGCCTGCCCCTACCAGCAGAGCCTGAACTTGGGGAGGGAACAAGCCTTCTGGGCTGGCTTTACCCTGAAAAGAGCCTTCTGCACTGTCAGCCCAGCCCCAGCTCCAAGCCAGCCCCCTCTTGCTCCCCACCATAGCCACTGGGCCTCCCTTTGGCAAGCCTGAGGGCCCAAATGTGGCTACCTGGCCTCTGGGGATTTCCTTTCTTCTGAGCTGGAAGTACAGCAGCTGAACATGTCTGTCTGCAGCAGGGCCCTACCCGTTCCCCTATAGAAAGGCCCCCATGGACTGAGCCTCCCAGCCTCGGAAACCTGGCTCTGGCCTCCTCTGCAGGCCTGTGATGTCTGGCTCCAGAGGCCTCCTCTGGGCTTTTCCATGCCTGTGAACTGGGCCCCATTCATTTCCCTGTGGTTTCATGAGAACGTCCAATGCATTCAGGAGGTTGCAGAGTGCACAGGAGGAGAGGGGTCAGCAAGAGGCCTGAGCTGTGACTGGTGGGCCACCCAGTGGCCACAGCACCCTGTGGGAGGCTGGCAGCAGGGTGCACGGCCAGCGGTGGGTGGGGGCTCATCAGTCAGGCAGCTGCACTTCCTCCGGACCCCCACCCCACCCAGGCCAGCTCTGCCTGCGGCTCCCTGTCTCCAGGCCTCCACTTTCCCCTCCCAGGCTCCAGCCCCACCCAGCCTGGCCCGGGACAGAGCTGCCACCAAGATCTTTTCCACTTTCCCTCCCCAGCAGCCTGCAGTTCAGTGCTCCACAGACCCCTGCCTCCCCGGCCCTGCAGTTTCCACCACACTACACTCAATTTCTGGCCGCTGGGAACACAGCAGGTCCCACATGAAGGCGGCCGCCACCTGCACCCCATGGGCTGCCCAGCCATGGAGAAGGGGCCATGCTTGGGCACTCAGCTTCCTAGACGGGCCCAGCAGCTGCCTTCAGAGCCTCAGCAGAGCCCAGGGCTCCGGAGCTTACAGAGAGCATGTGCCCAAGTGTGGAAAATTTGGTCTGCAGAAGAAATGAGGCTGAAACTGGCTGGGAGCAATTCTTATCAAAGCCACGTTAGCAGTTTTCAGCAAGAGCTAATTGAACAAGCTCTGTGAGTGGTCTCATTCCATTAGCAGGAGCCTCCCACAGTGTGACAAGGGCCCTGGTGGCTGAGGGCAGAAGAGGCTGTTTTCTGTCCCACATTTGGCTTTGGCCTTTGAAAACGGTTGCATTTTCAGCTTTGGGCGCCGGCCCTGCCCCTCCACCCTCACTTCTGCTCATTTCCAAAGCCACTCTCTGAGTGTCCTGTGGAGGAAGGGGTGGGTGAGTTTCTCAGCACTTTTGCAGGTGCATGGATCTGAAATGGGACACTTTTGGAGACATGGCCTCCTTTCCAGAGGGTGGCTTTGTGGTGGGGATGGGGGGGCAGGAGAAACTTACAGAAGTATTGCTTTTGCTGTGTTTTTTGTTCATGTCCTAGAGTTGGGGCACCCAGGTCCGTCACATCATAGGATGTGTAATAATCAGGTCTTATTTATTCAAGCCAGGCACTTGTACATTGCTTCCCTGTTTTACAGGGGAACAAATTGAGATTCCATGAGGTTAGGAAACTTGAAATCACACAGCGGAGTGGTAGGGCTGCCACTCCATGCAAGCCACTGAGGAGAAGCCCCTCGTCTCTTTTCCTCTCCTGATGGCAGGGCCAGGAGAGGTGAAGGACACCCCCACCCCTACCACCTGCCAGACAGGACCTTCCTGGCCACAGATGCCCCAGATCCCTGACTGGCAAAACCCAGCCCCAGCCTTTCAGTTGAGCAGAGAAACACTTAGATCTGGTTCCTCAATGGTCAAGGAAGGCAGGCTTCCTCTGAAGCGCAGATGTCTTTACCCCTTTCTCATCTCATTACTTCTGAGTCCTGCCAGGGGGAGAGCTGCCTTTGCCAGCATCATCCTTTAAGATGCGACAGAAACAGGTCCCACCCGAGCCAGCAGGAATGCGGCACCCAGTGGCTGACTCTGCACAGTCCTGATGCTTGCCGGCCTCTTCGGGGCTAAGGACACCTTGTCATAAATACATGAAGAGCCCGAGTTTCACGTATATTGATGTTGATGCTCTTTCTTTAGAGGGACATTTGTGCACTGTGGAAACCTCTATCTCCCCCAGTGTCACCCTTGCTGTGGGGAGTGTGTACTGTGTGCAGGGGGCTGGTGGCCTTTCCCTGATGTATGCCACAGCGTGTGAGGGGCTTGCTGAGCCTCACACCTGCCCTTCCTCTCCGCTCCTGGCCCGGGGAGGCCCATACCCAGGGAAGAGGGGTACTGGGAGTGAGTGCCAAGAAGCTGGGGTCCTGGCCCTGCAGCCACTGTCACAGCACGGCCCCGCCCCAGACCTCCAGAGTCGTGGGGCCCTGGTGGCACAGGCTCCAGAGGCTCGGCCAATGCCAGGCCTGGGACTGAGGCCCCATTTCCGAGGCCTTGGCTGGCTGTTCTGGAAGGTGATGCTGGCTGGCAGCCATTTGCAGCCCCTCCAAGAGCAGTTGTGAGGCAGTCCCTGAGCTCCAGCACCCCGTCCACAGAGGGCCCAGTGATCTCATGCCTGTGCCTTGCTGGCACTGGTAAGAGTGGGGTGACACTAGGGCCGGTGCCCATATCAGGGGAGCAAGGTCTGAGGCCAAGGCAGGGGGCAGGGTGCCCTCCTATCCAGCAGCCCCAGTGCCCACTCTGCCCCCTTTGGGGCTCCAGTGGCCCAGAGTGTGGAGGGGCATGGCTTGAACACCAGGACAGCTTGAGGCATTTCAGAGGTTTGGCTGCCCTGGCTGTGCACCTGCCACTGCTCCCCAGGAGAGGGAGGGAGGAGGTTGGGGGAGAGGGCCTTGCTGACCAGGTCGCTGTCTCAGCCTCCCTCTCTGGCCCTGGGTTCCCACAGGAAGGAGCCCCTGGGTTCCAAGCTGGAGCTGCCCCATCCCAGGACCTCTGGGAGGAAGAGGTCGGGCGCCACCTGCTGGCCAATCAGGGAATTGACAGGGCAGGGGACACTGGAGCCTGGGGTCCTTGTGCTGGCCCCAGATGGGAGCCCTGACTCCCATCTACCCTACCCAATCCACCCCGCACCGTCCAGCTCAGTTCTCCAACCCCTGGTTTGGGGCTCCATTTGCAATGGTGAATCCTGAACTCAGTGCAACTCTGGCTGCTGGCAGCTGGGCTTGGCCCATACCTTCCTGTCCCCAAACTCCACTGGAGACCCACCTTCTAGCGACCCCAGGGTGCTACCACCAGAGCCAGAGGCCAGCCCCATCTTTGCTCACTCCTGCTCAGAGCCTATCTGTTCTCTCCTCCCCCATCTGCTACCCGCAGCATCAGAAGGACCTGAGGGCAGGAGATGCCCCTGCCGCTGTCCTCAAACATCATGGCCAAGGCTGGGCCCTGGGAAGCGGACTCCCTGCAGTGTCAGCTCCCTACTCAATGCCCTTGGCCTTTGTCTGGGTCCATGCTTGATGTGGCACAACTGGCTGGGCCACAGCTCCACAGGCACCGTCCCGATCCCCAGCCTCAAGAGGTAGGGAGGGAGGGAGGGGCCA
>JAPYYA010002031.1:0-14471 GCA_028533165.1 Leontopithecus rosalia | reverse complement strand
GAGTATTCTCAGCCTTTTTATGCTGGTTTCTTCCCATCATTGTAAATTTATCCTCCTGTCGTCTTTGAAATGACCAGCTTTCAGTAGGTCTCTTGAGTGGACGTCCAAGATGTTAGTTCCCAGGGCCAGGAACAGCGGCGTTAAGACTGATGGTGTTTTTCTGCCCAGGCTTCTCCTGTCTGGCTTCCTTCTTGTGTCCCTAATAGGCGAGTCTGCCTTCCCGGAGCTCCAAACCTCGGTCAGAAGGTGAACCAGTCGCGTTCACTCTGCGCAGAGGTGCCGGCGTCAGCGCTGGGAACCCGTGCGGCTCCTCCAAACCCCGGTCAGAAGGGGAGCCAGCCCCGCCTAGTCAGCTCCGAGAGCTGCTGTGTGGAGATGCCGGCGATACCGGTGCGCCGCGGTGCCAGCGAAACATCTGCCCCGCGTGGCTCCTCCACTGGGAATCTTCTGCTCCTGAGCGACCAGAATTTGTCTGAAAGTGTGGCGTCCTCTAGTTCTATGACCTTTAACTGTGAGCTGCAATCCCGAGATGTTAGCAATCGGCCATCTTGGATCATTCCCCCAATATACTGCTTTTTTAAAAAAAATATGGCCCAGTTTGGTGGCTCATGCTGTATAATCTCAACACTTTGGGAGACCAAAGTGGGAAGATCACTTGAGCCCAGGAACTCGAGACCAGCCTGGGCAACACTGGGAGACCCAGTCTCTACAAAAAATAAAAACTAATAAAAAAAATTAGCCAGGCATGGTGGTGCGCATCTGTGGTCCTAGCTACTCAGGAGGTTGAGGTGTGAGGACCCCTTGACCCCAGGAGGTCGAGGCTGCAATGAGCTGTGATCACATCACCGTACTCCAGCCTGGGCAAGACGGAGAGACTATCTCAAAAATAATGAAGAATAAAAACAAAGAAAATGTGTAGCATGAGTTAAAATTTTTATCTATAATCTATATGACACTCCTGTGTACAAGAAATATATTTAACAGGAACCATCATTTTAAAAGATTCATTAATTGAGGCCTGAACAGTATCTGTATTTATATAAAACAATACCTAGTTTCTTATAGCTAACAAACACCATAACATTTCTCAAGTCAATCTACCAGTCCTTAGACTGATACATCAGCTGTTAGTTTAAAATTCTTTCAACATTTGAGGCCAACGAATAAGTCTCTGACATTATCAGAAAGGGTTGTTAATTGATACACGAATAAAAGAAGTAGAACAATTTTGATCACAAGATTGCTGAACATACTGGATCAATTTCATACTTGTATCTGTAGAAACAAAGCATTTTAAAGTATGTGAGCTATAAACTACAATTTTTCCTTACTCTCAACAGTACTTTCATGCATGTTCTCTGTAAGTATATGAATGATATGTTTATATTCATGAGTGTCTATATAGGTAAAAACATTTTTTTTCCCACTACTGGAACATAACTAACTCAGGCAGCAAAGGGTAGCTGCTGTCTTAATGGCACAAACAAGTAGCCAAACTCCCATTATTTCTCTAACAGACTTTAATATAAAGTGCGGAGGTTCATACACCACCTTGCAGTCTCATGGCTAAAGGAGCATATGAAAGCCTATTGGATAAATGATAGAAAACTGAGTGGAGGATTTATCTCCTTAGCTTTCATCTTCAATAATGAATGGCTGATGGCAAGCAAAGAACTTAATTCCCATTTCTCTTTTCCACAGACAGTGATATATTCACTTCACAAAGCTACCCATGGTTAGAACTAGAAATTAACAGTTTTTGAAACAACTGGAACCTATTTCCTTCTTAGTGTACATGAATGATTCATACCACTGTTAATAACAGTTGAATTCTTGCATGACTAGAAAGAAAAATCTCCTCAATGTGGAATGTTGACCCAACTCAGTAAAAGACCTCTAAAGCAATAAACTGCTGAGATTCAATAAAACAAAACCACCTAATATTCAAGAAAATGATGTTAGACGGATCCTGAGAGGCAGACCAGTATGCTACCGTCTCTCAGAAGGAGACAGATTTGATGAGATCATTATATTTCCTTTATGCATGTTGTTATTAAAAACAAAACAAAACCTAAACCTATTCATCTAGATTGCACGCTATATATAAATTGAATACCAGGGGATTTTTTTCTTAAGCCAGATTACAGGAGACTTATCATTTTCATTACTGGAATTTCTAAAATTTGACCAAGTTAAGCATTTCTTATCTAAACTGTACCTATTACTATAGAAAAAAAAATTCTGAACAACTCAAGGAAAACAGAAAAATCAATACTCAAGTTTATACTCATCATTTTAAAATTTAGGATCACTTTTCTAAAAGGAAGTTTCTAAGAAAATTCTAAATATGAAGACATTACTAATTAAAAAAAAATTTTTAGAGATGAGGTCTCTTGCCCAGACTAGAGTACGGTGTCATGACTGTAGCTCACTGTAGCCTCAATCTCCTGGGCTCAAGCAGTCTTCCCGCCTTAGTCTCCCGAGGCGGTGAGAGTACAGGTGCATAATACCATGGCCTGTTGACATTATAACTTTTAACACTATATACACATGCACACACAGATAAAACAAATACTTTTTGTTCTTACTTTTCATTGAAAACATGTCATTTTCAAATTATACAATTGGACAATTTCAAATTACACAATTATACAAGTTTTATTTATGGAATGTCAAAACAGAAGATTGGTCAAGTTATTAAATAGCAACAATTTGATTTTCTGCCCCTACAATTAGCTACTCCCTAGTATATGGATGTTATGGTCCTTTCATGACTCCATTTTTCTGCACATGCAATTCCTGCCCTTATACTCTTTTTTACTGGGCAATTTCCTACTCATCCTCAAATATCTAGATCAAAACCAGCTGCTCAGTAAAGCTTTCCTGGACTTAAACAGGCAGAGTTGGTTGCTATGTCCACTGTACTCCATAGCACTGAGGTTAATTACTGTAATTTACTTGCTTAGATTTCTGTTTCCCTTACTACATGTAGGATACCAAATGGCAGGTACTACACAAAATTATCTGTACTCTCAAAAGTGTCTGATATATAGATGTTTAATAACTGTTCCTCAAATGAACCTATAAAAATGAAAATACGACCACTTTAACAAAATTATTCTCTACTGTAAATCAAGAGTGCATTTGTATATTGCTTTAGTACATTCAGCCCTTTACTGATATTTAATATAGTTATGGTTTTGGAACCATTTCTAAGATATATAAACCAGTATTTGCTGCATCTTAGTATATGATAAAGCAAAGCACAATTCTAAAACATGACACATAACAGAATTTAGTTGGCTTTGGTAACTAACTGCAATTTGATAGGAAATAAAGAACTGGCTTAGCTGTTCCTCTGGATGATATTAATATCAAAATGTGACATACTGTGCATATTTTAACATTTCAATAATAATATATTTCTTAATTTTGGGAACAAGTGAAAACAGAGGCATTTTTAAGAGACTATGAAGAATAGCATAGAAAGGAAAAATACAGGAAAGAAACAGTCTTTCCTCCTCTGGTTTGGAGAAATAAAAATGGGATCTATGTTTCCGACTGAAGTCAGAGTCTGAAATATGTCTATTATTTTAACACATTTTCATCTCATATCTTAGAAATTAGTCTCAGGTTGCCTTGTTAAAGTTCATATGCTCAAACAAGAAAAACAAGTGCAATTCTTTTTCCTATAATGATGTAATTTCTGTAGAGAACAGAACATTGATCTATTATCAAATCTTCATGTGACTTCCACATTTTAAAAACAATTCTAAGTTCCAGAAACTGAAACTGCATCTTCTACACATATCACCCATTCCTTTAAAGCATATACACAAAATGAAACCATAATAATGGTTACATAATGATGAAAATACCCAAAACTTCAATTATTTAACCAACGACTTATTACATACAAATTTTAAAAGCTACATAAATGTGATAAATCTCACATATTCCTGAGTATGCAAAAAGCAGTTTTTATGCAGATTGCCTCATTTAATTTTAGCAATACCCAAAATAGAACAAATTTGACAATTAGTTATTTTACGAGAGAAGACTAACGTCTCAAGAAGTTATAAACATGCTTAATATCACATAACTAGTTACTTGCAAAGGAAGAAATAAAAATCAGTTCCTTCTATGTGACTCACCTAACATTGCTTTTATCTTTTAGTAAGCACAATTTGAAAAGCAAAACAATAACAACAACAACAACAACAACAACAAACCCTAGGATTCACAGGATTTAATACTATACAGTTTATCTTGTTTTTTAGTGAGAAAGGTAAGAACAGGATCTTGGTTGAGGCTACATTAAAATTAATATAATAAAAAATAAACTAAGCTATTTAAACAAGGTAGAGCAAAAATCAGGCATGGCAAGCCATGTAGCTTATGATTATAGCAAAAACACAAACCAAAAGATTCTAACATATCTTTTTCTCAAATAACTGACAAAATGGAGACACAAAATCATTACTTAACTTTACATGCTCTAAAATAAAGACTGATAAAATAAACTGCAATAATTGTCTCACTGCCCAGTCATTTTCGGACAGTTTTATCTACTCCTGTTGCTATTTCACAGTGTTAATTCAAGTGGCATTTTAGATGCTGAAGGGATATTTTATTTTCAATGGAAGGCACAATAAAGAAGAGCATACCATATTGTATCAGATAACATGAACAATTCTTAATGATTTTAGAATTAAAGTTTATCATTCTATGGAAAGGTGAAATCCCAAGATATTAGGAAAGTACATATTGAAATGGTCTCAGATTTTCTTTTCTTATCCTGGTATCAAACATGGAGGTGGACTGATAATTCTTTAGGCAAACTGTTTTATTTATAGGTATCTGTTTTGTTATTTTTAGTCGTTTCTTTTTCATACTAAACTACTGACGTTAACCCTGTGCACAAGGGCAATTTTCAAAGTTGCAAATTTGATCAGGTAGCAAACTAGCAATTAACAAAGTGAGAAACTTCAAACCCAAGACATCTTAGGCAACAGTATAAAATATGCTAGATGACACCACTGATTTTCAAAGCGTTAGACTGCAGAACAGCTCTATAATATGCTGTATAAAGACTCAGGAAAGATCAAAGAAGAGCTGACAAATTCTGGGGTGGAATGAGGGGAAGCATACACAGGGGTGGAACTAATGTTCTAAGTGTGCAGGGTGGCAATGTGGCAGGATGCAGGAGCCAGGAGAGAAAAATCAGTTGCAAGACGGTGATCCCAAACCCAAGAAAGCAACAAAAAATTACACTCCAATGCCCAGCATGACCGAGGGCTGGCCAACATCTAAATTCGTCTTTTACAAGGAATGTTTTCACTTTGGTCTCCTGAAGGAATCATCTCCTCGTTTCCACTTCCCACCTACACCAATCTATGACTACGCTCCTGATTCTACAATGGAAACTAACAGAGAAATAAAAATTTCATTCATTTATTTTTTTTTCTTTTGACCCAAACCTGTTCCATAAGGTGAATAACACAACTATTGGGATATATCTTTTACTAAAAATTGATAGAACATTACTCATGCCCTCACTTCATCTTATATATATTCACTTCTTATAACTAAAAAGAAAATGTTTCTTTTCAAATAAGGCTGGGGGAGGTCAGTATGTTGTTTAATTAAGTAGATGTGTAATGTTCGTCCAAATGGGGCAAAGCGGGTTTAAACAAAATAAAATTACACCAAAGACTGCATAAGTTTGTATATTCACTCTTAATGCTGATTGATTTTATGTGTGATTTTCATCTCCCTACCCTATGGGTCTATTTTAGTAAAACAATATTTCAGTTTGTCAAAGATAAAGTACACTGTGCATTGATTTCACTGTCATGTCCATTTCCTTTGCCAACAGGGACAGAACAAAATTTTAAGATAAGAGTGCTTCATAACAAGTCCAGCCCAAAGTAGCTCCTGGTCTCATCAGAGTTTAATGAGACATTCAATCTAAGAAATAAATTAAATGACATTTTGGGATCATGCTTAATGAAGTGGGTATCTACAGAAGCTCTAGATTGCAACAGTGTTCTTATAATTTGTGGAGAATAGGGCAAGAGAATGTCATCAATCATTTGGGACAAAATGGCACTCTGTGGAATACAAACTGTTGAACCTCAGTAGCTCCCGGTCTCAATCATGGCCCAGAACTAGTTTCTTGTTATGCCAGTACTGTAAAATACTTTCCATGTGTCTTTGTTAATTTCATAAGTCAGTGTCTCATCATTGTTATAACCACACAAAAACACAAAGTGTTTGTGAGATGGCAGAATGAACAAATCCCGGGAAAATACAATAGTGGAAAAAACAAAATAGAAAATACATTTTTTTTAATCGAGAAATTTCTTGCTTTGGGCATGTCATGTAACACGAGACGTTTTTCTGTTAACAGAAATGAAAATAAAGATGACATGACTAAAAGATATACTAAAAGCTATACTAATTAAGAAGTGACTTCCACTAAACTCATTAAAAGGATGATCATAAATGGTCCTAATAATAAAATGCAGTTATATCAAATATCAGTTGTGATACTCAATTAGCATATATGATTCAAAAACGACAATTATTTCACATAAAAATTAAGTGAAAATAAGTTTAAAGTACCTTACTATTTCAACATACAAACATATCAAGTCACAGTTATCATTTCTGATAATTATAATTAATCATAATTAAAAGAGAATAGGGAAACATTCACAACAAATATTTGTTATATAAAGAATTCAAGCTACACAAAGAGCTAAACATTTGATCTTAATCCATCAATAGACCAAGGACATATGAAGTCAATTCACAAATGAAGTCACAAAGATAATTTAAAAAGGAAAACATTATTTTTCATTCAGAGTCATAGGAATTTAAGTTATAACAAAAAGGTTGCCACTTTATATTTATTGGCACAATTTTTTTAAATGTCTCAGTTTTACTTGTACATGTTACTGAATTTGTACATTGTTTGTTTTTATGAGCAGCTGTTGCTATCCCTCTTTGGAAGTCAGAATAACAGAAAATACAATCAAACTACTGTTTTTGAGGCCGTGATGAAACTCTTATGACTCTTTATTCCTGATGACTGTTTACATTGATATAATCTTCCTGGAAAACAATTTTTCTAGACAACTGAAGAGTAGAAAAATGTTTCCAGATCTTGGTACATCTAAAAGGAAATAATCAAAGGGAGGAGATACAAAGTACATACTTAAAAACAGAAAATGTAAAATTTATGTATAATAAAGAAAGGTTTGAGGCCTTTGTGCTCTATAGAAGACTGATGACGTTTTGTATGTCAATTTGAGTCAGCATTCAGAATAATTAAAAATGATTACGTGGTAAATGTAGCAACATAGAAAGACTATCATACTTTAAAAAGTTTAGTGTAATAAATTCAAATGAAGACCTATAAACATTACCTATTGATAAAGACTGGGGAAAGAAAACCTTAAAAGGTTGACTCACCACTGTCTTACATTATTGGGAGAAGGATATCAAAAACATCTTTTCATGATTGTTTAAAAAATAAAAGATAAAAATTGAAATAATGCAAAGGCTTACATAATAGTCCACTTAATTCTGGGCCAACAGAATGAGCATCCTACTCAAAAGATATTTTTTGTAAGAACATTTGTTAGAATATTTTATTATCTCGAAACACCCAGAAAGTCTATACATTCCTTTCTAAAGATATATTGCCATAGAAAATAGACTATTTTGTACCTTAAATTTATATTGGATTTTGTCAGTCATTCCCTTTTGGGCAAACTAGAGAACAGAGAAAAGCACTCCTTATCTAATAGTAGCTAATGCATTAATTAGATCCAAGCTAATCTGAAAACAGACTGAAACAAATTAAGCAAATTAAATTCTATTTTGAAGTAAAATTTATTCTTACAATCTGAATTGCAGAGCTGGTTGACTCCTTCAGAGTTAATCTGCCTTCAGGCAGGTGAATATATAATCAACAAGGATAAATGGGTTTCTATTCTCTTCCTGAGTTCAATTAAGTTTTTGGAAAAGGGGACCATGTCTTGTTTACTATTATATTCTTATCACTTATTACAGTATTGGTCACACAGTGGGTTCCAGATGGATGGATGGATGGATGGATGGATATAAAAAATAATTACAAGAAAAGACACTAGAACGTTTTCATTTCCATGCTGATTCACTCTTTTGTGTGTGTGTGGGGTGGCGTGGACGAAGCAGAATCTGGCTATGTCACTGAGGCTGGAGTGCAATGGGCCGTTCTCAGCTCTCTGCAACCTCCGCCTCCTGGGTTCAAGTGATTCTCCTGCCTCAGCCTCCTAAATAGCTGGGATTACAGGCATGTGCCACCATGCCTGGGAAATTTTTGTACTTTTAGTAGAGACGGGTTTTCACCATGTTGGCCACGCTGCTCTCAAACTCCTGACCTTGTGATCCACCCTCCTCGGTCTCTCAAAGTGCCGAGTTTACAGGTGTAAGCCACTGAGCCTGGCCCTGATTCACTCTTGTGACAAAGTTCTTCATTTGACAAAATTAAGAATTTCAGTAGAAAAATCAATCATCATTGCACACTCTTTAGTCCTCTGCATATATGGATCATGACTGATAAGCAACACTTAATAAAAATATTACTTTTGTGAAGCTCCATAAGGTTTATTAATCAAATACTGGGCAGAAGGTAAGACAAATCTTACCATCTCAATCTGAGGCATGAAAAAACGCAGGGGTCCAATTTTGGTTCTGACACTTGCTAGTTTTCTAACTTTGGGCGAGTCACTTAACTGCTTAGTACCTCAGTATTTACATCTCTAAAATTGGATGGTTCTTACCTCGTAAGGTTCTGGTAAAGATTAAATAAATTTGATTCATGTAAAGTCCTTAGAATAGAGTCTGACATACACTATGAGCTCAATAAATGTGAGCTGTCATCATCACCACCATTCTTGTGATTACTGTTGTTACAAAAGTCCCATAGACGATCCTAAAATATGACCATAAAATCCCTAAAATGCTTGCTGAATGAGTAGCTTTCAATCTAACTCGAGTTTAAATATTAAAGTGCTTCAATTTAACACCTTAAACATTGTTACCTGGCATTAATACTATGACTGCTAACATTTGTCACTACATTGGTAAAGCACTTTCTTAAGTGATTAGATAAAACATGCAAATAACTAGTTTAGCTATCAATTTAGCCAAAAACAACAATAAAGATACTGTTAGCATGATACAGGATTGGTTAGAAACAGTGCCAAAATTCCATAAGATTCAATTCATGGTCTAAGACACTGGCAATGGCAAGTGAGTAGGTAAGAGGACGTCACTGTGAGACACTGAGATTAGAATACAAGAACCCAAAACTTAAACCATCTTTTGAAAACATAGTCAAGGTAATTGGTAAAAGAATCATAGAAACAGGGTCACAGGCCATTAAAATAATTCTGCCAAATGATATTATTACTGGAAAGGATGCTTTTAATGTGTCACAAGTATATATGCCTGAGTGCTCCTGACCCATATCATCTTAAAAGCATTGCCTGTCCCTTGATAGGTACACTTATATTGACTTTGTCAAACATACTATCTTCATCAATTTAAAAAAATGTCTTTTAGCATAATTTCAGCAGAGTGTCAGATGTGTCAAAGGCTAAATGAATGTTTAATCATCGTTCAGCACAATAGATATGACTAAGGATATTACGAATTGATAATCTGATTACATGCATTATGTATGACTACATACATGTATGATCCAAGTCTTTCAATGTAAAAAATCCTTTGACATAAGTATCCATTTTCACTACTAACCCCCATAATGAATATGAAACAGCATTTCTGGACCTTGAGATAACTATATTCACAATCATTCCAATATTTAAATAAATTGGTCTTTTTATAACGTCATTTTTTTTACATTTAGCTTGGAAGAGACAGTGTGAAAGAATGCTGATAAAAAGATGTATACTTTTCTTTTTTTTTTTTTTTTTGAGGCAGAGTATCACTTTGTAGCCCAGGCCGGAGTACAGTAGCATGATCTCGGCTCATTGCAACCGCCACCTCCTGGGTTCAAGCAGTTCCCTGCCTCAGCCTCCCAAGTAGCTGGGATTACAGGTGCCAACCACCATGCCCAGCTAAGTTTTGTATTTTTAGTAGAGACAGCATTTCACCATCTTGGGCAGGCTGGTCTTGAACTCCTGACCTCGTGATCTACCTGCCTCTGCCCCCCAAAGTACTGGTATTACAGGCGTGAGGCATTGCGCCCGGCCATTATTTTCTAATGTTTAAAATTTTTTATTTTTTTTTTCCACTTCAAGTTCCATGATACATGTGCAGAATGTGCAGGTTTGTTACATAGGTATATGCGTGCCATGGTGGTCTGCTGCACCCATCAACCTGTCATCTAGGTTTTAAGCCCACATGCATTAGGTATTCGTCCTAATGGTCTCCCTCCCCTTTTCCTGTACCCCATGACAGGCCCCAGTGTGTGCTGTTCCTCTCCCTGTATCCATGTGTTCTCATTGTTCATCTCCCACTTATGAGTGAGAACATGTGGTGTTTGGTTTTCTGTTCCTGTGTTAGTTTGCTGAGAATGATGGCTTATAGCTTTATCCATGTCCATGCAAAGGACATGATCTCATTCTTTTTTATGGCTGTATAGTATTCCATGGTATATATCTGTCACATTTTCTCTATCCAGTCTATAATTGATGGGCATTTGGGTTGGTTCCATGTCTTAGCTATTGTAAACAGTGCTGTAATAAACATATGTGTGCATGTGTTTTTATAATAGAATGATTTATAATCCTTTGGGTATATACCCAGTAATGGGATTGCTGGGTCAAATGGTATTTCTCGTTCCAGATCCTTGAGGAATCCCCACACTGTCTTCCACAATGGTTGAACTAATTTACACTCCCAACAACAGTGTAAAAGCATTCCTATTCTTCCACAGCCTCACCAGCATCTATTGTTTCCTGAATTTTTAATAATCATCATTTTGACTGGCATGAGATAGTATCTCATTGTGGTTTTGATTTGCATTTCTCTAATGACCAGTGATGAGCTTTATTTCAAATGTTTATTGGCTGCATAAGTGTCTTCTTTTGAGAAATATCTGTTCACATTCTTTGCCCACTTTTTGATGGGATTGTTTTTTTCTTGTAAATTTGCTTAAGATCCTTGTAGATTCCGGATATTAGACCTTTGTCAGATGGGTAGATTGCAAAAATATTCTCCCATTCTGTAGGTTGCCTATTGACTCTGATGCTAGTTTCTTTTGCTGTGCATAAACTCTTTAGTATAATTAGATACCATTTGTCAATTTTGGCTTTTGTTGCCATTGCTTTTGGTACTTTAGTCATGATGTCATTGCCAATGCCTATGTCCTGAATGGTATTGCCTAGGTTTTCTTCTATGGTTTTTATGGTTTGGGGATTACGTTTAAATCTTTAATACATCTTGAGTTAATTTTTGTATAAGGTGTAAGGAAGGGGTAAAGTTTCAGTTTTCTGCATATGGATAGCTAGTTTTGCCATCAGTATTTATTAAATAAGGAATCCTCTCCCTATTGTTTTTTTTCGGTCAGGTTTGTCGAAGACCAGATGGTGTGGTGTTATTTCTGAGGTCTGTGTTCTGTTCCATTGGTCTACTGTCTGTTTTGGTACCAGTACCATGTTGTAATGATTACTGTAGCCTGGTAAAATAGTTTAAAGTCAGGTAGCGTGATGCCTCCAGATTTGTTCTTTTTGCTTAGGATTGTCTTGGCTCTACGGGCTCCTTTTTCGTTCCCTGTGAAATTAAAGGTAGTATTTTTCTAATTCTGTGAAGAAAACCAATGGTAACTTGATGGAAATGGCACTGAATCCATAAATTGCTTTGGGCAGTATGGCCATTTTCGTAATATCGATTCTTCCTATCTATGATCATGGAATGTTTTTCTATTTGCTTGTGTCCTCTCTTATTTCTTTGAGCAATGGTTTGTAGTTCTCCTTGAAGAAGTCCTTCACATTCCTTGGAAGTTGTATTCCTAGGTATTTTATTATCTTGGTAGCATTTGTGAATAGGAGTTCATTCATGATTTAGCTCTCTGCTTGCCATTTGTTTATAGGAATGCTTGTGATTTGTGCACATTGATTTGTATCCTGAGACTTTGTTGAAGTTGCTTACTAGCTTATGGATTTTAGGGCTGAGACGATGTGCTTTCATTTTTTTTTTTTTCCCCGAGATGGAGTTTCACTCGTTACCCAGGCTGGAGTGCAATGGCGCAATCTCGGCTCACCGCAACCTCCGCCTCCTGGGTTCAGGCAATTCTCCTGCCTCAGCCTCCTGAGTAGCTGGGGTTACAGGCACGCGCCACCATGCCCAGCTAATTTTTCGTATTTTTAGTAGAGACGGGGTTTCACCATGTTGACCAGGATGGTCTGATCTCTTGACCTCATGATCCACCCACCTCAGCCTTCCAAAGTGCTGGGATTACAGGTGTGAGCCACCGCGCCCGGCCTGACAATGTGCTTTTCTAAATAGACAATCATGTCATGGGCAAACAGACAATTTGACTTCTTCTTTTCCTATTTGAATACTATTTATTTATTTCTCTTGCCTGATTAGCCCTGGCCAGATCTTCCAATACTATGTTGAATAGGAGTGGTGAGAGAGGACATCCTTGTCTTGTGCCGGTTTTCAAAGGTAATGCTTCCAGCTTTTGCCCATTCAGTATGATATTAGCTATGGGTTTGTCATAGATAGCTTTTATTAATTTGAGATATGTTCAATCAATGCCTAGCTCATTGAGAGTTTTTAACATGAAGGGATGTCAAATTTTATTGAAGGCCCTGTCTGCACCAATTGAGATGATCATGTGGTTTTGTCATTGGTTCTGTTTATGTGATGAATTACATTTACTGATTTGCATATGTTGAACCAGCCTTGCATCCCAGAGATGAAACCAACCTGATCGTGGTGGATAAGGCTTTTGATGTGCTGCTGGGTTCAGTGTGCCAAAATTTTATTGAGAATTTCTGCATGAATGTTTATCAGAGATATTGGCCTGAAGTTTTATTTTTTTGTTGTGTCTCTGCCACATTTTGGTATCAGGATGCTGCTGACCTCACGAAATCAGTTAGGGTGGAGTTTCTCTTTTACAATTGTCTGGAATAGTTTCAGAAGGAAAAATTCCAGCTCCTCTGTGTACTTCTGGTAGAATTGGGCGGTGAATCCGTCTGGTCTTGGGCTTTTTTTTGGTTGGTATGCTATAAATTACTGCCTCAATTTCACAACTTGTTATTGGGTCTAATCAGGGATTTGATTTCTTCCTGGTTTAGGAAGAGTGTATGTGCCCAGGAATTTATCCACTTCTACATTTTCCAGTATAGTTGCATAGAGGTGTTTATAGTACTCTCTGATGGTAGTTTCTGTTTCTGCGGGACTGGTGGTGATACTGCCTTTATCAATTTTTATTGTGTCTATCTGATCCTTCTCTCTTTTATTCTTTATTAGTCTGTCTAGCGGTTCATCTATTTTGTTAATCTTTTCAAAAACCCAGCTCCTGGATTCACTGATTTTTTTTAAAGGGTTTTTTGTGCCTCTATTTCCTTCAATTCTGCTCTCATCTTAGTTATTTATCGTCTTCTACTAGCTTTTGAATTTGTTTGCTCTTGCTTTTCTAGGTCTTTTTTTTAATTTTTGTTGGGGGGGAGGAAGGGAGAAAGGCAGGAAGGGAGGAAAGGAGGAAGGGAGGGAGAGAGCAAGGAAGGAAGGGAGGAAGGGAGGTGAGGGAGGGAGGGAAGGGAAGGAAGGAAATCAAGCAATGAGAGAGATATTGCCGACCTGGATCTAGAGGTTTGCATGTTGATTTCTTTCTTTTTTTGAGAGAAGGAAAGAAAGAAAAAAAAATGAGTAAAGGAGAGGAAGAGAAAGAGGGAAGGTGAACGAAAATATTGCTTTATTCTGAAAAAAAAATGGGTATTAATAAAGACCGATCAATGTTTCATTTAGACCTATGAGTAGATGTGATGTGGTATTGACAAGAATGTATATTTTGTGTATTTGAAGTGGAGAGCTCTGTAAATATTTATTAAGTTTACTTGTTCGGATCTGAGTTCAAGTCCTTGATACACTTGTTAATTTTCTGTCTCATTAAATCTAAGTCTCTATGTATCTGGGTGTTAGGATCGTTAGCTCTTGTTGTTGCATTGATCTTTTTACCGCTGTATCTATGTTGCTTTAAAATCTATTTTCCCCTATACGAGAGTTGCTTCTCCTGCTATTTATTTATTTATTTTTGCTCCCCTATGGTTGATAAATCTTTCTCCATCCCTTTGAGTCTTTGTGTATCCTTGCATGTGAAATGGGTCTGGATGTAACATGCCGTTGGGTTTTGGCTATGTCTTTTGAATGGGGGATTTAGTGGATTTAAATTTAGAGTTATTGCCATTTATTGTTAACTGGCTGTCTTATCCATTCGTTGA
>JAPYYA010002030.1:0-14471 GCA_028533165.1 Leontopithecus rosalia | reverse complement strand
AAAAAAGTGTCTAGAATGTCATGGAAGGAAGGAGAGGGTTTCAAGCAGGCGCCGGAAAATAGTCTTAGATATAGCAGAGAGTTCAAGGAGGATAAATTATGAAAAATGTGTTGGAGTTGGCTTGAATCTTCAAAGTCATTAATGAACTAAGAATGCTTTTAGTACAAAGAAGGGGTATAGAATTTGGGTTACATGATATTAAGGATGGGGAGTAGGCAGTTAGAACAGCGGTCCCAAACCTTCTTAGCACCCAAGGCTGGTTTGTGGAAGATGATTTTTCCATGGATCGGGGGTGGGAGGGTAGGGGATAGTTTCAAGGTGAAACTGATCCACCTCAGACCATCAGGCTTTAGATTCTCACAAGGAGCCCGCAACCTTGCTTGTGCAGATAACAATCAGGGTTTGTGCTCCTGTGAGAATCTAATGCCACCACTGAGCTGACAGGAGGCGAGATGGCAAATCCATCTCCAAAGATGGATTTTTGAAAGTTGATCCTTTGTTTTAGGCTTTGCCAGGCAAACATATGGCTTCCAAAGTTAGCGTGTGGTATTTTGTATGGCAACCACAGATCAGACATTTGAAGAGAAGCTATGTCATGTAGAAATGACTTTGGCTAAAAGCAAAGGAATATCCAACTAAAAGTGGCTCAACCCATATGTTCCATAATATGCCACTTACCGGTCCATGACCTGGGTGTTAGGGACCTCTGAGTTAGAAGGCAAAAAAAAAAATGTATATATCAAATATATGAGGAGAGTAGATGGCATTAAAAACAGTTTTGCAGGCTGGGTGCAGTGGCTCATGTGTATAATCCTAGAACTTTGGGAGGCTGAAGCGGGCAGATCACTTGAGGTCAGGAGTTCGAGACCAGCCTGGCCAACATGGTGAAACCTCATCTCTACTAAAAAACAAACAAAAATTAGCCAGGTGTGGTGGCGCACACCTGTAATCCCAGCCACTCGGGAGGCTGAGGCACAAGAATCACTTGAACCCAGGAGGTGGAGGTTGCAGTGAGCCAGGATTGCACCACAGCACTGGATACAGCCTGGGTGATAGAGCAAGACTCAGTCTCAAAACAACAACAACAACAACAACAACAAAACAACAAAACAAAAAACCCAAAACACAAAAAGCAGTTTCGTAAAACTAAGCGCAAAAGATGTTTGTTTTCCAGTTTGAAGAACTGAGATACAAGAACATGCAATCCTTGAATCTTAGAGTTGAGGGGAAGCTTAAAGATGACCTGGTTGGATTTTCTGTGATATTTAAACTTCCTTCACAAAGTCCCCTCCGGCTGTTCTCAAGTAGACGCCTCTCGTGGCAAGGCCGCCCTCTGCCCTCAGGAGCAGCCTGCTGTGTCTTTGCATGACCTCCTGCCAAAGTTCTTGATCATGAGCTCAACACTTTCCTCAGATTTCACTGATTGTCATAGTTGAAGCAGGAGGATAGGTGTCAGCTGTGCGGGGATGGTATCTTACTAATACGTTTATTTAACGGCTTTCTGACAGAAAGGATTAAAAGAAGCTGGCTTGATACTTTTGTTAAAAAAAAACCCACTAGCTCAAATTTAAATGAATAGGATAGTTTAAGTAATAGTTGTTCTTTAAGGATGAATTTTCAAAGGTTGGTGCTTTGTTTTAGCCTTTGCAAGGCAAATATATAACTTCCAAAGTTAGTATGTGGTATTATTTTTGTTTTTTTAGATGGAGTCTCACTCTGTCGCCCAGGCTGGAGTGCAATGGCACAATCTCGGCTCACGGCAACCTCCGTCTTCCGGGTTCAAGCGATACTCTTGCCTCAGCTATTTTTGTATTTTTAGTAGAGATGGGGTTTCACCATGTTGGCCAGGCTGGTCTCGAACTCCTGACCTCAAGTGATCTGCCCACTTCGGCCTCCCAGAGTGGATTACAGGAATGAGCCACCACGCCCAGCCGGGATATGGTAGTTAGTATGGCAACCACAGATCAGAAATTTGAGGAGGAGCTATATCATGTAGGAATGACTTTGGGTGAAAGCAACAGAATATCCAACTCAAAGTGGCTCAACCCATGTGACCCATAATATGCCACTTAGCAAAATGTCTGGAATCGCCGGGGTAGATGGGCTGGGCAAAAATTTGAGGTTCCAATGACTTTCCTTTTCTGACCACAAGATGGAGCAGCTGCTCTAAACATGACATCCTCAAAGGGCCATGTTTAAGCAGGCGGGAAGGAGACTGGAGCAAAAGGGCTTTCTCTTAAGTCCCCCTAAGCAAGAATTGAAATTAGGGCTCCCAGGAAACTTCTTCTCTCAGAACTTAATCACATGTCCCTCGCTAGACTGACAAAAGAAAAATTAGAGAACCATGATTTACATAGAACCTGAAGCTGGGCACATGGTTGCCTGATCAAAATAGGGCTTTTATTCATGTATTTGATTTTTTAGGTGAGAAAGAAGTGAAGAATAGCCATTGGGTAGGCTGCCAATAGCACCTGCTGGAGACACTCAGGAGAAATTATATGCAAAACCCACCAGGCCCTTTATCTAAGGGCAGGATGTCGCCTCTTCAGAAACTGGTTTTTTTTTCTCATGGTAATGATTAATTCTCTGCAGTGATTTGGAAGAATTCTTGTACTAAATGTCTTGCCATTAAAAGTTTGATGAGTATAGAAACTGACAGTAAAACTATTTTAAAAAAGTCACTCTGCCTCTAACCCAAACTTCTTACTCTAGCTGTTATTTTACCACGACGTGAGTTGTACGAATCACCTCCAATTTACATATTACAGACGAGCCTTACATGGAAAGAAGAAATCATTTTCAAATTAGACATTCCATCTAGAACTGTCAGTAGCTGATTTCCATTATGGTCTTTTATTTCTTCATGCTTTTAGATGAGAGAAATCATCTCTGCAGTAATTCCCACGATAAAATTTTCTTTTTACAGCTAATTTTATGAAGGTTTTTTTTCTTTAGTTTCAAAGAATAAAGCAATTATTCTTTCTTTTTGAAAGTGCATATCATCCAGAAACATTAATTATTCTTTCTTTTTGAAAGTGCATATCATCCAGAAACATTAATTATTCTTTCTTTTTGAAATTGCATATCAAGTTCAGAAATATTGACTTCTTTAATTTAAAATATTAATGTCAAGTGATGGGTATAAACATCTATATTCTACCCGCTTTCTTTTCGTGTACTTTTGGTTCTTGGCAGATCCTCATTCCTACTGGATATCTGTTACACGCCAATTATCTTAGGCTACAGCTGTTTACTGACAGCTGTTCTCGCCACTGCCCACCAGGCAGCTGTCCTTCTGTGGAAATCCCTACCTCTGCCTCCCCAGTAGGGCTGCTTTGCCTGGGGCTTCACCCTTGGCTCAGGCACAGAGCTTCTTATCTAAATCAATCCAAAGCTTGCATTCCAGGCAAAAGTATCATTTCTTTTTATTGGCCATTAATGAGGCTTCCACAGAGTTGCTACAGCCACCTTGACATCTTGAGTGGGAACCAGTCTGAGAACAGAGCTGAGGCAGAGAGAGAGAGAGAGACAGGCAGAAAGAGAAAGAGAAAGAAGCAGACCCTCGTGATACATTTCAGTCTGTAAGCCAAGATAGCAGCAAACCCTATTTCTGAGGTTTTCCGTTACATAATCAAGTAAATTTCCTGTTTTGTTTAAGCATCTCTCTCTTCCCCTCTCGCCTTCTGCCATGGGATGACACAGCAAGAAGGTCCCTGCAAGATGCTGACACCTTGGTATTGGACTTCCCAGCCTTCAGAACTGTGAAAATAAATTTCTTTTCTTTATAAGTTGCCTAGTCTCTGGTATTCCCTTCTAGCAGCACAAAATGGACTAAGATGGGCACCCTCCTGGGAAACAGTTACAATAGACTGACCTGGTTGTGTGACTGCAATCTCTGGGCTTGGCTGAGGGCCATTTGTGCCTGGAATTAGAGAACACTGTAAGGACACTGTCCATTTCAGAAAGGCTCTGTTCCTAAGTCAGTGCCTCCAGCCTTCTCTATGGTGACCTTTGCCACACTCCACCTCACGTGTCAACATCCTCGTCAAAGGGTGAGAAATCTTTTGTGATTGACTATGATGATGCCATTGTAAGACAGGTGGCCAACCAGTTTATACACCTGCTTATCCCTAAAAACAGGCCATTTATTTTCATGCACAATTGAAACTGTAAGTCAAACTGCTTCTTTATGGTGGTAAAGGGCATGTTGATTATGCTAAGGAAAGATTATCGGCTGGGCGAGGTGGCTCTCATGCCTATCATGGGGAAAGAAATGCAAACAGAATAAAAGTATATGTGTGTGTGTGTGTGTGTGTGTGTGTGTGTGTATGCAGTAAAAATATATATACAGTAAAAATTAAGTCTGGCTGGTCCGAACTGCTGACCTCATGATCTGCCCACATCGGCCTCCCAAAATGTTGGGATTACAGGTGTGAGCCACTGCGCCCAGCCTATCTTTCTTTCTAAAATTAGCCGTGTGTGCTGGCATGTGCCTGTAATCCCAGCTACTTGGGAGGCTAAGGCAGGAGAATTACTTGAACCTGGGAGATGGAGTTTGTGGTGAGCCAAGATCATGCCACTGCACTCTGGCCTGGGGGACAAGCTAGTCTCTGTCTCAAAAAAGAAAAAAAGATTGTCATCATAAGTGAGCACCTCTGTGTTGTATCACAGCAGTGCTACATCAGGGAAACCTGGTGGTCTGTTGATGTATTTATTTACTTATTTAAGAGACAGGATCTCATTCTGTCACCCAGGCTGGAAAGCAGTAGCACAATTATAGCTCATTGCAGCCTCTAACTCCTGAGCTCAAACAATCCTCCTGCCTCTGTCTCTCAAGTAGCTGGTACTACAGGTGTGTACCATGCACTTGGCTAATATTTTTGGGGTTTTTTTGAAACAGAGTCTAGCTCTGCTGCCCAGGTTGGAGTACAGTGGCAGGATCTTGGCTCACTGCAACCTCTGCCTCCCAGGTTCAAGCGATTCCCTTGCCTCAGCCTTCCAGATAGCTGGGACTACAGGCGTGTGCCACCACGCCCAGCTAATTTTTTTGTATTTTAGTACAAACGGGGTTTCACCATATTGGCCAGGGTGGTCTCAATCTCTTGACCTCGTGATCTGTCCACCCTTGGCCTCCCAAAGTGCTGGGATTACAGGCAAGAGCCACAGCGCCCAGCTGTTTTTTTTTGTTTGTTCGTTTTTATTTCAAAACAGAGTCTTGCTCTGTTACCCAGGCTGGAGTTCAGTGGTGCAATCTTGGCTCACTGCAACCTCTGCCTCCCAGGTTCAAGCGATTCCCCTGCCTCAGCCTTCCAAGTAGCTGGGATTACAGGCGTGCACCACCCACCCAACTAATTTTGTATTTTTACTAGAGACCGGATTTCGCCTTTTGGGCCAGGCTGGTCTTGAACTCCTGACTTCAGGCAATCCACCAGCCTTGGCTTCCTGAAGTGTTGAGATTACAGGCATGAGCCACCACGCCTGGCTTAGGTTTTATTAAACTCAAAAAAGAATTCCTGTCATGGGAAGAAAATCCGAACAGAATAGAAGTGTGTGTGTGTGTGTGTGTGTGTGTGTGTGTGTGCGCGCGCGCGCGTGTCCTCTTACTCTTCAGCTTCCAGGCTCCCTCCCTGGAGGTAACCACTGTTTATATGTGTACTTCTAGAGATATGCATATATAAACATATATATATGAATAAATCTACGTCATCATTTGCCTTTGCTAAAAAGGTATGTGCTACACATACTATTCTGTACTTTGAGTTTTTAATTAATATATCTTGGAATTTATTGGATACCAGTTAGTATAGATCAACTTCATCCTTTCCTCTCATTATCTTTAAAGTCAATGTGGAATTCATTTTGAAGAGACTAATTTTGTCACTAAAAAATTAAGGAGTATAATTTACATAAAATTTATGCTTTTTTACCGTACAATTCTGTAAGCTTTGACAAACATATATATTCTATTTGTAATTTTTTTTTTTTTGAGACAGAATCTCCCTTTGTCACCCAGGCTGGAGTTCAGTGGTGCAATCTTGGCTCATTGCAACCTCTGCCTCCCAGATTCAAGTGATTCTCCTGCTTCAGCCTCCCGAGTAGCTGGGATTACAGGCATGCGCCACCATGCTTGGCTAATTTTTGTATTTTTAGTAGAGACAGGGTTTCACTATGTTGGCCAGGCTGGTCTGGAACTCCTGACCTCAAGTGATCCACCCACCTTAGCCTCTCAAAGTGCTAGGATTGCTTGTGTGCTACCAAGCCTGGCCTGTATATATTCTATTGTAATTTTGATGGACATTGCAAATTGCTCTCTTGAGAAGTTGTATCGGTTCACACTCCCACTAGCAATGCATGCATACCTGCTTTTCTACAGTCTTGCCAATTTAGATGTGTCATAAAATGTTTTGATCTTACCAATCAGCAGGTAAAGTGGAATTGCATCATTTACAATTTAATTTCTCTCAGGATAAAGCTGCGCATCTTTTCATTCATATAAGATCTGCTTATGGCTGGGTGTGCTGACTCATGCCTGTGACCCTAGCCCTTTGGGAGGCGGAGGCGGGTGGATCACCTGAGGTCAGAAGTTCAAGACCAGCCTGGCCAACCTGGTGAAACCCCATCTCTACTAAAAATACAAAATATTCACCGGCCATGGTGGCAGATGCCTGTAGTCCCAACTACTTGGGTGGCTGAGGCAGGAGAGTTGCTTGAACCTGGGGGGCAGAGGTTGCAGTGAGCCAAGATCATGCCATTGCACTCTGGCATGGGCAACAAGAATGAAATGCTGTATCAGAAAAAAAAAGAAAAGAAAAAAGAAAGAAAGAAAAGATCTGCTTATATTTCCTTTTCTGGGAACTCTCCATACTTTTTTTGGCCCGTTTTCTACTGTGGATTTGTCTTCATTTGTAAGGACTCTCAATAGAGTGGGAAATTTGCCATTGTCTGTGATATGAAATGTAAAAATTTGGGAAAGTTGATGTTCATAGAAACATCAAAGAAGAATTGTATTCCCTCCACAACAAATGCATAGACCTTTCAACCATTGGGAGAACACACTGCACATGCAAAGTGCCACTTCAAAGTGAGATTTGGCTTAGAAGGTTGTCATGCCTTGCAAAAAGGAAAAAAAATGCAAGTGTATACTACTGTTCAGAAACAAAGGAATGGATCTGTGCAATCAACGATGTGGTTTTTGGATAACCTTTAAGGATTACAAGTTAATGTTATTATTACAAGTTTATTATAGCTAATATAACCAATTGGGTTTCTCTAATTAAAATGTCTAAACATCCCCTCGTTCATTGCAGGCACATGGAAAGTTGAAAAGTCATCTCTCTGTGCTTCCTTCCTGCCATAACTTTCCAAGATTATTACACCACATTAAAATAAAGAATAAGGTCTCAGGTTGGGTGATCTATCTTCAGAATGTATACATGATGTTCAACAGTGATATCTACATCTCAGAATGCAAAGGAGAAGAGTTGGGACTTAAGAAAATAAAACATTATTTTTTCTATACATGACATGGAGAAGTAAAAAAATAACGTTACTTGGGCTGGGCGTGGTGGCTCACGCTTATAATAACAGCACTTTGGGAGGCCAAGGCAGGTGGATCGTCTGAGGTTGGGAGTTCGAGACCAGCCTAACCAACATGGAGAAACCTCGTCTCTACTAAAGATACACAATTAGCTGACCGTGCTGACACATGCCTGTAATCCCAGTTACTCCAGAGGCTGAGGCAGGAGAATTGCTAAAATCCAGGAGGCAGAGGTTGCGGTGAGCTGAGATAGTGCTATTGTACTCCAGCCTAGGGAACAAGAGTGAAACTCCATCTTAAAAAAAATGTTATTTGGCCTCCAATACAGCAGAAGACAGCATGTGAACCAAAAAGCAGGGTATAGAAAATTTTAGTTGGTTTACTTGGTTAAAGTTATAGAAACCTAGGAGAGATGGTGGGGATGGGGTGGAAATAGAGAAGAGTGACTCAGTCCTCCTTCTTACATATGGAATAATGGATGTAAGGGTATAATTAAGTCATCCTTTATGAGCTTGAACCAGGTGAGTAGTGATCACTGGCTTTGATTTTAATTAGCCTATTCTTGATATTAAACATTTTCTATACTCTCTCATTATATATGACTGATTTCAAGCATGGCTAATTGATATCAGTCATACATATTTATAGCCTTTTTATTCCATCTCTTAATGTCTACACACACCTTGATCAGTCTCTATGTGTAATGTCTATTAATAGATTGTCCTAATCATTAATAATAAGCAATAATTAGAGTGAAAAATAATGAAAAAATTCACATACTAAATTTGGGTCTTGGAATTTACTGTGGCTTAACTGATTTTTTTGTGTGTAACTGGCTCATTGAACAGGCAGGACTTGTGCTTTCTGACTATAGAAGCAACTTTATTTTTATCTCTTACTTTCCCTTTAAAGCTGTTCAGTGAAGGAAGCCCTTGCCTTCCCTTCTGGATGAAAACTCAATTATGTCCATCACATCTCTGGTCACTCTTGGGTAATAAAAACCCTTACAATCCTTTTAGGTCACATACAAGGCTGAACCTCGTGATTAACCTTCTCCCTTCCTTCAGCTGGGGGCTGTTGATCCAGGTGAGAGACTGTGATCCAGGAAAGATGAGAAGGGTCAACTGCTTCTCTTTTTTTCACTGTCACCCTCCCTTCCTCAGACTCCCTCCCAGGTAGATCCTGTCTCTTAGGAACTTTTGCCAGGAGCCAGTACAGAAAGGACATGGAAGGAAGGAGAGGAAAAGTGGGAAGATTAAGTAACAAAATACTTAACTGAGATGGTCTACTCTCTCAGGGACACACACAGGTACAGACTCCTGATTTATAACAAGATTTCAATGCAATTCAGTGGGAAAAGATGTTATTTTCTTTTTGTTTTCTCTCTCTCTCTCTCTCTCTCTCTCTTAAAAAGAGATGAGGCTCATGCCTGTAATCCCAGCACTTTGGGAGGCCGAAGCAGGTGGATCACTTGAGGTCAGGAGTTCAAGAGCAGCCTGGCCAACATGGTGAAACCCCCATCTCTACTAAAAATACAAAAATTACCTGGACATGGTGGCATGCACCTCTAGTGCCAGCTACTTGGGAGCCTGAGACATGAGAATCGCTTTAACCCAGGAGGCAGAGGTTGCAGTGAGCTGAGATTGTGCCACTGCACTCCAGACTGGGCGACAGAGCAAAACTCCATCTTAAAAAAAAGAAAAGAAAGAAATAGGTTTTTACTGTGTTGCCCAAGCTGGCTCTTAAGTTCTGGGCTCACATCCTCCTACATCAGCCTCTGAAGTAGCTGGGACACCCACACTACCATGCCTGGCTTACATGTTATTTTCAATAGTGGTGCTAGGTTAACTGGCTACCCATATAGAAAAGAAAATGGACCTTGACTCCTACAACCCTCCATACATCAACATTAACTTGATATGGTTCATAAAACTAAATGTAAAAGTGGGAGAATATTTTCATGACTTTGAGGTAAGCCACAACTTCTTCAATAGGGAGAACAAATTACCAAATATAAAATAGGCATATTGATAAGTTGGACCTGATTAAAATGAACAACTTCTTTTCATCAAAAGACATAATTTGAGTGAAGCCACATTGGAAAACTTTTTAATAGTGCCAAAGTGAAATATACATATTCTCTATGACCTAAAAATGCCACTCCTTTGTGTATTCCTGATGAAAATAAATGCTTATATTCACCAAAAGACAGGCACAAGAATGTTCATTGAAGCTTTATTCATAACACTTAAAAATGGAAACAACTCAAATGTTCATGCATAAATATAGTGTGGCATAGTCATATAATGGAATACTACATAATACTGAAAAAGAATGAACTACTTTTATCCATGACTAAGTAGATGACTCTCACAGACATAATGTAAAATGAAATAACCTAGACATATAAAAGTATCTACTGTACGTTTTCATTTATAGAACATTCAGCAGTAGGCAAAACTATTTTATGGTGGATGATAGAGATCAAAATAGCAATTACTTTGGGAGGGGTCAGGAGGGAGTCTTCTTGGGTGTGGAGAATGTTTCATATCTGTAGCAGAGTGGTAGTTACCTGGGTGAGGTTATTTAAAAAAAAATCCACCAGGCTATATATCTAAGACTTTATGTAATTCTACTTCAAAGGAAACATTAGTGTCAGCTCATTTTTCATCTTCAGTTGCTTTGTCATTTTTGTCCTTGAACTCTTGTATCTCTTCTTTGAGTTCTTGTTATGTAGAGATTATTTTTACTTTAGTTCCTAGAGTTTATGGAGATTTATGGCAGTCTCCCTTATCCATGGTTTTACTTTTCTCTATTTCAGTTACCAAGGTCCAAAAATAGGTACAGTACAGAGAGAAAAATTATATTCACATAACTTTTTTTCTTTTTGTCAGCATTTCACAAGCACACATAACTTTTATTACATTATGTTATTTAAATTGTCCTATTTTATTACTAGTTATTGTCATTAATTTCTTACTGTGCCTAATTTTTTATGAAGATAATTATTTTTTGGGATGGGGTCTTGTTCTGTCACCCAGGCTGGAGTGCAGAGGCTCCATCATGGCTTACTGCAGCCTCAACCTCCCAGGCTCAGGTGATCCTCCCACCTCAGCCTCCCAAGCAGCTAGGATTACAGGCATGCACCACAATGTCGGCTAATATTACTACTTTTTGTAGAGGCAAAGACTCACTATGTTGCCCAGGCTGGTCTGGAACTCCTGAGCTCCGGTGATCCTCCCACCTTGACCTCCCAAAGTGCTGGGATTACAGGTGTAAGCCACTGAGCCTAGCCTTACTGTGCCTAATTTAGAAATTAAACACATAGATATACACATATAGGGGGCTGGGCATGGTGGCTCACGGCTGTAATCCCAGCACTTTGAGAGGCTGAGGTGAGCAGATCACTTGAGCCCAGGTTTTTGAGACCAGCCTGGCGAACATGGCAAAATCTCATCCCAGCTAAAAATGCAAAAATTAGCCAGGCATGGTGGTGTGTGCCTGTAGTTCCAGCTACTCAGGAGACTGAGGCAGGAGAATCGCTTGAACCCAGGAGATGGAGGCTACAGTGAGCCGAGATCACACCACTGCACTCCAGCCTGGGTGACAGAGTGAGACTCTGTCTCAAAAAAAAAAAAGGCATGTATATGAAAAAAAAAAAAAACCATAGTATATATGAGGTTTGGTACTAAATGTGGTTTTAGGCATTCACTGGGGGTCTTGGAACGTATCTCTGTGGATAAAGGGCAGGGGACTACTGTATTTAGTCATAGTTTTCACCAGTTTGGGGGCAAGATGTTTCTGTGTTCTTTACCTGCCAATTATTTCCCTATTGATTTCCTCCTTTCTCCTTCTTGTATTTCCTAAAGATTTGTGTACTGTTTCTCTTTTAGTTGCTTCTCATCTTTGAATGAGGTTCCTGCAGGGTTGACCCATGCTATTTCCAATGGACAACATCCCAATTGTCTTCTCTCCAGGGGGCGCCATTGACGTGGAATAAAACATGAATAGTGTCTCCTAGAGCCCCTGCCGCTGGACAGCCTCTGCTGTGGGAAGGCATCAGAGCAGTTTGCTAAACCTCTGCCTGAGCCCCCATGATCCCAGCAGGGATTCGTATGTGTGCTTTGCTCCTCTACAGAGAAAGGTTAGCATCTGCGGGGCTGCTTATGACTGATAGCTGTCCCTCCACCCTGTGTCACTGTGCCAAGATTCTTTCCTCACCCTGCTGCCCCTGCCTCTTCGTGGTCTCAAATGGGTCCAGGGGAGCCTCAATAACTGGCCTGCACAAAAGCTTGTTCTAAGCCAGATATTTTGGTTTTGCATCCCAGAGTATCCACTTGTTGGAGCAGTCTGAATCCTGCCAGCTCTGCCTGCAGTTTGCAATCTCTAGCTATTGGTTTGGATCTCCTTATCCTAATTGGATTATCATCCTAGAAGACAGCCTTCCTTCATATATATTCAGGTTCCGGGTAAAAGTAGCTTAGTCACTGCATCAAGATAAAGTTTCTTATTCTTCTTGTTGCTTTCAAGTAATTTAAAATATTTTGTTCTCACAAACAATGCTGCAATTGTATGTAACTCAGCTTCTATATATGCAAATGTAAAACTTGCATATATTGGAATACTGGTTAAAAGGGTAAGTGCCTTTATAATTTAAATAAATACTACCAACATGCCCTTCTAGAAATTTTACCAATTTATATTCCCATTGGTAAGCATGCCCGTTTCCCCAGAACCTTGCTTCAGATAACAGAGATATAAATGCACTTAGCATAAAGGAAAACCCTAAGACTGATACTATAATCAATTACTTTGGGTCAGATTCTTAGTTTCAACAATAAAGTTTATATTAACTAGCTTGGGCAGAAAAGGATTAATTAAGTAGCTCATATAAGCATTGGAAGAGCTGGAAGAACAGGCTCTCAGCTGAACTTCCAGTAACGACTCTCAGAACCACAGTGTAGAACTGGCCTGGTGAGATGGCTGCTGCCATGGCCATATCCAGGATGATGTTCCCTCTAAACTGCAAGCGACTCCTCCAGCTGCAGAAATGCATCCCCCTGCTGCACAGAACACTCTTCACTCAGAAAGCTGTGTGGCTCCCTCCCTGGGCCAATTCCCAGTAGGTATTCCTGCCTGAGTCTCAGCCCAGGCCTCACAGTTGGCTAGTCTCTTCTGCCTGAAGTCAATCCAGTTGGGTTTCTCAGATGTTGCTGAGTCCGGATGTGTGGGTGGCTCTGTGTCATGCAGTTGGGCTGACCATTGCCCACGGGAAGCCAGCTCGAGGGAGGAAGCCTGAAGGCTTTGAGCCTTATCCCAAAGGCGAAGACATAGCTCATAAAAGTACCTGGTATAGATAGCCTGATCTTCATGATTTTACCTTCACCGGGTCTTCTGAACCTCCCTCCTGTTCAAGTGCCCCAAAGCCACCTACCTGTGAGGCAGTTACATGTGCTAGGCTGTATGTCCAATTCCAGACATAATAAGATGAAGCAGGGAAAGAGGAAAAACAATCTCACTACCTCTCACCAGAGCAGGTGAAATGAAGTACATTGCCGAAGGTCAGATACTGGTTTAGGGCCAGAGAAAAAATAAGATGAAAAAGGCCAATGAGATTTCTCCTGTCTGGTTCGGAGAGTTGAGTGTACATGCAGGAAAACCCTGGATTGTGGAGGGAAATGTGATTGGAAGCTGTGATCAGAGAGCAGGGTGCTGGGAGGCCCTGGGGCTTTAGGAAATGGGTTCTGGGATACTGACTTGCGCTGTTCAGTACAGTGCCCACTCACTACCTAGGTGTAGCTATTGGGCACTTGAAATGTGGCTGGTACCATGTGTTGAAATGACAATATTTTTAATATATTAGGTTAAATAAAACTGATTAATAAAATGCATTATTAATATTAATTTTCTCTATTCTTTCTATGCCTTTTTAATGTGATATTAGGGACCACTGCCATTTCCATGTTCCGAATCACCATGTCAGTTCACTTTCATCTACCAAGGGCCAGCGTCCTACCTCCTATAGCTCTTGCTCTGTAACACAAATAAATGTACTGGGATCTGACTGCCATAGGATTAAAGAGCATGAACCTGGGAAAACGATCCAAGATGGCTGATTGCTAACATCTCGAGATCGCAGCTCTCAGTGAAAGCGCAGAGAACTAGAGGACACCACACTTTCAGACAAATTCTGGTCGCTCACGGAGCAGAAGATTCCCAGTGGAGGAGCCACACAGGTTGACAGCGTGACTCTTGTGGCCAGCGCAGCGGTTTCGCCGGCACCTCGGCGCGGCAGCTCTCGGAGCAGAGTAAACGGAGCTGGCTCCCCTTCTGACTGAGGTTTGGAGGAGCCACACAGGTCCCCAGCACGACTCCTGAGGCCGGCACAGCAGTTGTGCCAGCACCTCTCGGCGCAGAGTAAACGGGACTGGCTCCCCTTCTGACCGAGGTTTGGAGCTCCAGGAAGGCAGAGTCGCCTATTACGGACACAAGAAGGAAGCTAGACAGGAGAATCCTGGGCAGAAAAACACCATCAGTCTTAACACCGCTGTTCTGGCCCTGGGAACTAACAACTTAGACGTCCACTCAAGAGACCTACTGAAAGCTGGTAATTTCACAGACAACAGGAGGATAAATTTACAATGATGGGAAGAAACCAGTGTAAAAAGGCTGAGAATACTCAAAATCAGAACGCCTCTCCCTCCAAAGATGATCACAGTTCCACATCAACAATGGAACAAGGCTTGATGGAGAATGAGTGCATCCCAATAACAGAATCAGGCTTCAGGGTATGGATAATAAGAAACTTCTGTGAGTTAAAAGAACATGTTGTAGCCCAACGTGAAGAAACTAAGAACTTTGGAAAAAGGTTTGACGAAATCCTAATGAGAATAGACAACTTAGAGAGGAATATAAGTGAATTAATGGAAATGAA
>JAPYYA010000203.1:0-17046 GCA_028533165.1 Leontopithecus rosalia | reverse complement strand
TGTTACCCAGGCTGGAGTGCAATGGCGCGATCTCGGCTCACCGCAACCTCCGCCTCCTGGGTTCAGGCAATTCTCCTGCCTCAGCCTCCCGAGTAGCTGGGATTACAGGCACGCACCACCATGCCCAGCTAATTTTTTGTATTTTTAGTAGAGACGGGGTTTCACCATGTTGACCAGGATGGTCTCGATCTCTTGACCTTGTGATCCACCCGCCTCGGCCTCCCAAAGTTCTGGGATTACAGGTGTGAGCCACCATTGTTTTGTTTTTGAAGACAGGGTTTCACCTTATCGCCCAGGCTGGAGTGCAGTGTTATGATCTTGGCTCACTGCAGCCTCCATCTCTGGGATTCAAGTGATCCTCCTGCCTCAGCCTCCCAAGTAGTTTGGACTACAGGTGCCCGCCACCACGCCCAGCTAATTTTTGTATTTTTAGTAGAATTGGGGTTTCACCATGTTGACCAGGATGGTCTCGATCTCCTGACCTCGTGATCCTCCTGCCTTGGCCTCCCACAGTGCTGGGATGACAGGCCTGAGCCACTGCGCCCGGCCGGTGTTTCTTGACTACGGTGCCTGGCATACAGTTGGTGCTCCATGAATGCTCTAACAGTGAAGGACTGGCCTGCCCGGAATCTGCCTGGTGGGCATCTAGACTCTGGGCCCCCCAGGTGAGGGATGGGCTCCCGGCTCTATCTTGTCCCAGCCCTGGCTGTCACTCCCCTGCTCTGCGCCTCAACTTCCTCATCTGTCAAACAGGGATGACAGCAGAAACTGCGGGGTGACCGGAGCATAAAACCAGCCCGTGGGCAGGGGCTTGGAAACAGTCTGTGCTGCCTGGCCTCGCTGTTTCTTAAAAACATATCAGCAGGGCCGGGCACAGTGGCTCACACCTGTAATTCCAGTATTTTGGGAGGCCCAGGCGGGCAGATCACCTGAGGTCTGGAGTTTGAGACCAGCCTGACCAACATGGCGAAGCCCCATCTATACTAAAAGATACAAAATTAGCCGGGCGCCGTGGCTCACGCCTGTAATCACAACACTTTGGGAGGCCGAGGCAGGCGGATCACTTGAGGTCGGGAGTTTGAGACCAGCCTGATCAACATGGCGAAATCCCATCTCTACTAAAAAAATACAAAATTAGCCCGGCGTGGTGGCGGGTGCCTGTAATCCCAGCTACTCGGGAGGCTAAGGCAGGAGAATCCCTTGAACCTGGGAGGCGGAGGTTGCGGTGAGCTGAGATCGCGCCACTGCCCTCCAGCCTGAGCAACAGAGCAAGACTCCCTCTCAATAAATAAATAAATATCTCAGCAGTAGCATGGGTCTGACAGTTTCTAATTGGTTCAGAGGAGGGGACAGCTCCAGGCGAGGCCCGAGGAGGAGCGGCCGCCCCTTCTCCAAAAGGAGGAAGAAGGCCCCGTGGCTTCGCAGGGCCGGGTTTGTGGTGGGGATTTTCCCGCCACCGCCCCGCCCTCCGTGGGGCCCCCACCTCACCCTCTCCCGGCACCCTTCACCATCAACCTGTTGGGCCGGGTCTGGGCAGGTCTGGCGGTGGGCGGGGAGCCCTGAGCCTCCCCACCTCCTCCCGTCCCCACCCTGTTTCCAGCACTCAAGCCTTGCCACCGCCGAGCCGGGCTTCCTGGGTGTTCCAGCAAGGAAGGCTGTGTCCCTCGGGGGTGGCCCCCCAAGAAGAAGGCAGCCCCCCTGTGCACCCGGCTGCCTGGAGCCCTCTCCAGGGCCGGCGGGGCTGGGGGTGCCCTGGGTAGCGGGTACCCGGGGGCGATGCCACCCGGTGCCATCTGAGGCCACCGAACCATGGCGCGCTCGCTGACCTGGCGCTGCTGCCCATGGTGCCTGACGGAGGATGAGAAGGCCGCCGCCCGGGTGGACCAGGAGATCAACAGGATCCTCTTGGAGCAGAAGAAGCAGGACCGCGGGGAGCTCAAGCTGCTGCTTTTGGGTGAGTCCAGGGCCGGTGGGCGGTCGGCAGCTGGCAGGGACGTCCGGGCAAGGGGGAGGACTGGGCTAGGTCAGACATAGGCATCACGGAGGCCTCGCCTCTTCCCAGGGAATCAGGAGCCTGGGAACCCATTTTCTAGATGAGAAAGACTGAGGCTCAGAGAGCCCAAGTTCCTTGTCCAACGTGAGAGCAGCGCCGGTGCCCAGGCCTGTCCACTGCACAGGGCACACACAGAGCAGACGTGACTCGGCCGGCCCCTGTCAGGCAGGCCCAGCCCGCCCTACCTGCCTGTGTCACTGCAAGAGAATGATGAGCTCAGGTGTGCAACCCGTTCTGGCCAGCCCGCCCGCCCGCAAGGGAGGGGCCGGCTCCAGCCTCTCCCCCGTCTCCGGAGGGCTCAGCACGTTCCTTCTCGTCTTTACCTCCCTGCCACGGCTGGAGAGGGCTTGCCTAGGGCTTGTTTGGGGGCGAGAAAGGATGGATTGGTTGGTTCATTGGTTCATTCATTCATTCAAGATTTATTGAGTAACTCCCAGGGACACCGCAGCCAGCAGAGAAAGCTGTTTCTGTCTTCCTGGATGTCGTTTCCAGTAAAGGAGTGAAGACATTCAGTCTGTAAACTCATGAGCACATAAAATAATTCCGGCAACAAAAATATCTAGGAGAAAATGCAACGGGGTGATGGCGTCCACTTGGGGGTTTCAGATGGGGAGTTGGAGTCACTAAGGCTTCAAGATTCTGAACTCTGGCTGCATTCGCTGGCTCCAGCCTGTGATCCCAGCACTTTGGGAGGCCGAGGTGGGTGGATCAGATGTCAGGAGTTCAAGACACAGCCAGGCCAACATGGTGATGCCCCATCTCTACTAAAATTATAAAAATTAGCGGCGTGCGGTGGCTCATGTCTGCAATCCCAGCACTTTGGGAGGACGAGGTGGGCGGATCACCATGTCAGGGGATTGAGACCAGCCTGGCCAACATAGTGAAGCCCCATCTCTACTCAAAATACAAAAAATTAACCGGGTTATGGTGGTGTTCGCCTGTAGTCCCAGCTACTCGGGAGGCTGAGGCAGAATTGCGTGAATCCGGGAGGCAGAGGTTGCGGTGAGTCGAGACCGGGCCGTTGCACTCCAGCCTGGGTGACAGTGTGATACTCGGTCTCAAAACAGAAACAATTAGCCGGGCGTGATGGCGTACACCTGTAATCCCAGCTACTTGGGAGACTGAGGCATGAGAACTGCTTGAACCTAGGAGGCAGAGGTTGCAGTGAACTGAGATGGTGCCATTACACTCCAGCCTGGGCGACAGAGCAAGACTGTCTCAAGAAAAAAAAAAAAAAAAGAAAAAAAATCAGGCCCGTACTCCCAGCACTTTGGGAGGTCGAGGTGGGCAGATGGCCAGGACTTCGCGACCAGCCTGGCCAACATGGCAAAACCCCATCTCTACTAAAATTAAAAAAAAAAATTAGCTGGGTGTGGTGGCAGGCGCCTGTAATCCCAGCTACTCGGGAGGCTGAGTCAGGAGAATCGCTTGCAACTGGGAGGCTGCAGTGAACCAAGACTGCACCATTGCACTCCAGCCTGGGCAACAAGAACGAAACTCCATCTCAAAAAAAAAAATTCTGATCTCTGAAACGTCAGGGTGTTCTCATTCCTACACCTTGTTTCCCCAACCACCTTTCCCTGATTATACCCCTGTTGGTCTAAGCCCGGGGATGTATCCCGGGAGGGTCTCCTGGGATCCCTGAGCCCTGGGCTGGGGGCTGGAGAAGATGTCAAGTCTTCTGGACTCACATGTGTCTGTCCCGGGCAAAGAGCCTGGGCATCCTGTGACGGGCGCCATCATCCTTTCCTCATTCAGTGGAAAGAGGCAGCCGGAGAGGAGACAGACAGGAAATCAAGTGGGAAGGAGGGGACGCCGGGAACTGCCCCTTCACAGGGTCTTTTTTCTTTTCTTTCTTTCTTATTTTATTTTATTTTTGAGATGGACTCTTGCTCTGTCGCCCAGGCTGGAGTGCAATGGCATGATCTCGGCTCACTGAAACCTCCGCCTCTAGGGTTCAAGCGATTCTTCTGCCTCAGCTCCTGGGATTACAGGAGCCCCTCACCATGCCTGGTTAAGTTTTTTGTATTTTTAGTAAAGATGGGGTTTCACCATGTTGGACAGGCTGGTCTTGAAATCCTGACCTGGTGATCTGCCCACCTCAGCCTCCCAAAGTGCTGGGATCACAGGCTTGATTCACAGCAACCAGCCTTTTTTTTTTTTTTTTAAGATGGAGTCTCGCCTCTGTCCCCCAGGCTGGAGTGCAGTGGCGAGATCTCAGATCACTGCAACCTCCACCTCCTGGGTTCAAGCGATTCTCCTGCCTCAGCCTCCAGAGTAGATGGGGTTACAGGTGTGCACCACCATGCCTGGCTAATTTTTGTATTTTTAGTAGAGAAGAGACAGAGTTTCACTTTTTTGGCCAGGCTGGTCTTGAACTCCTGACCTCGTGATCCACCCTCCTTGGCCTCCCAAAGTGCTGGCATTACAGGCGTGAACCACCGCGTCCAGCCTTATTTTTATTTTTATTTGAGATGGAATTTCGCTTTGACACCCAGGCGCAGTGGCGCGATCTCAGCTCACTGAAATCTCTGTCTCCTGAGTTCAAGTGATTCTTTGGCCTCAGCCTCCTAACTGGGACTACAGGTGCCCGCCACCATGCCTGGCTAACTTTTGTATTTTTAGTAGAGATGGGGCTTCACCATGTTGGCCAGGCTGGTCTCGAACTCCTGACCTCAGGTGATCCACCTGCAATATTCTTTTATCTAGTTCAGCAGGAGGGTCAAGGCTAGAGTTGAGAGGGTCCTTGGCCAGGCGCAGCGGCTCATGCCTGTAATCTTAGCACTTTGGGAGGCCTAGATGGGAGAATCGCTTGAGGTCAGGAGTTTGAGGCCAGCCTGGGCAACATAGCAAGATCCTGTCTCTACAAAAAACAAAATAATTCGCCGGGCACGGTGGTGTACCCCGTGGTCCCAGCTACTCGGGAGGCTGAGGTAAGAGGATCACTTGAGCCTGGGAGATCAAGGCTGCAGCGAGCTATGATCACATTGCACGTCAGCCTGTGCGTCAGAGCAAAGCTGACTCTGTCTCAAAAAAAATTTTTTTTTTCACCCACTTATTTCTCCGGCAAAATCTGCTATGGTGTCAAATCCAAACCCTGGGCCCCCTTGACCTCTCTGCCCCGGCTGCTGCTGCTTTCTGTCATGATCAGTCCTTTGGCGCTGGTGATCCAGCTTCTTTGCTCTTCATGGAGTATCTCTTTTTTTTTTTCCTTAAATGTTTGGTAGTGGCCCGGCGCGGTGGCTCACGCCTGTAATCCCAGCACTCTGGGAGGCCGAGGCAGGTGGACTGTTTTAGGTCAGGAGTTCGAGACCAGCCTGGCCAATATGGTGAAACCCCGTCTCTACTAAAAATACAAAAATTAGCTGGGCGTGGTGGTGCGCGCCTGTAGTCCCAGCGACTCAGGAGGCTGAGGCAGGAGAACTGCTTGAACCTGGGAGGTGGAGGTTGCAGTGAGCTGAGATTGTGCCACTGCATTCTAGCCTGGGCCTCAGAGCAATGCTGTGTCTCAATAAATAAATAAATACAGGCCAGGCGCGGTGGCTCAAGCCTGTAATCCCAGCACTTTGGGAGGCCGAGGCAGGTGGATCACGAGGTCAAGAGATCGAGACCATCCTGGTCAACAAGGTAAAACCCCGTCTCTACTAAAAATACCAAAATTAGCTGGGCACGGTGGCGTGTGCCTGTAATCCCAGCTACTCGGGAGGCTGAGGCAGGAGAATTGCCTGAACCCAGGAGGCGGAGGTTGCGGTGAGCCGAGATCGTGCCATTGCACTCCAGCCTGGGTAACAAGAGCGAAACTCCGTCTCAAAATAATAATAATAATAAAATAAACAAATAAATAAATAAATACAAATAAAGATTTGGTAGTGTTGTCAGGCCATTTGAACTAGGATTGCTTCTTGGGCTAGGATGGATTAAAGGCAGAGCATGGAGGGCAGGGGAGGTCGTCTGTGTCCCCAGGTACTGGTAGTAGCATTCTGGACCATGGTTTAAAGGCAGGTTTTTAACTAATAATTTATTTAATGGCTATCTCCACGTGCTGTCTTTAAGAGATTGGCTATTATTATATCAACAATACATGACATATCCAGGAAATCAGAACAGCCTGGGCAACACAGCGAGACGCTGTTTCTACAAACAATATATATTTTATTTATTTATTTCTTTATTTATTTTTCTTTTTAAGAAACGGGGTCTCGCTATGTTGCCCAGGCTGGAGTGCAGTGGCTATTCACAGGCGCGATACCACTACTGATCAGCACGGGAGTTTTGACCTGCTCCGTTTCCGACCTGGGCCGGTTCACCCCTCCTTAGGCAACATGATGGTTCCCCGCTCCCGGGAGGTCACCATATTGATGCCGAACTTAGTGCAGACACCCGATCGGCACAGCGCTCCACAGCCCAGAACTCCTGGGCCCAAGCGATCCTCCAGCCTCAGCCTCCCGAGTAGCTGGGACTACAGGCACGTGCCACCGCGCCCGGCAACAAAAAATATTTAAAAATTAGTTGGGCTTGGTGACGTGCGCCTGTAGTCCCAGCTACTCGGGAGGCTGAGCTGGGAGGATCGCTTGAGACCATGAGTTCAAGGCTGCAGTGAACCATGATCATACTATGGCACTTCAGCCTGGGCCGCCCAGCAAAGCCCTGTCTTAAATATATATGTATATATATCTGGCCGGGCACAGTGGCTCGCCCTTGTAATCACAGCACTTTGGGAGGCCGAGGCAGGCTGATAACCTGAGGTAACCTCTGAACCCCAGCTGCTGCTGCTTTCTCTCAAGATCAGTCCTTTGGCGCTGGTGATCCAGCTTCTTTGCTCTTCAAGGAGTATCTCTTGTAATCCCAGCACTTTGGGAGGCCAAGGCAGGTGGATCATTTGAGGTCAGGAGTTCAAGACCAGCTTGACCAACATGATGAAACCCCCATCTCTACTAAAAATACAAAATTAGCTGGGCGTGATGATGCTGGGCTGTAATCCCAGCTACTCAGGAGGCTGAGGCAGGAGAATCGCTTGAACCCGGAAGGCAGAGGTTGCAGTGAGCAGAGATTATGCCACCGCACTCCAGCCTGTGCAACAAGAGCGAAACTCCATCTCAAAAACCAGAAATCTGTCTATATATTTTTATATATTTGACATATTAATATGTCATATTGTGACATTCTATCACATAGATATGTCTTATTGGTCATTTCAAATAAATAGGGCTACTTAGGCTATCTATTTCTTCTTGTGTGGATTTTGTTCATTTGCGTCTTTTAAAGAACGCATCCATTTTGGCTGTGTTATCAAATGTATTGACACAGCATTTATAACGTTCTCTTGTTTTCCTTCTACTGTCTGGAGGGCTTAGCGCACTACAGCCCAGAACTCCTGGGCTCAAGAGATCTTCCATTTCTGCCTTTGCTCATTTTTTCTTCGTCTATGAATCTGGGTGTTTATCACTTTTAGTTCTCTGAACACCTCGAGGTCATTTATCCCTGAGCTTTCCCTGGCTGGTCCTCTTACTCCACACAGACCTTCACCTAAGTGTCACCTCCTCAGAGAAGTCTTCCCTGACTACCCTAGCTACAAAGACACCCTATCTTCTCCTTCCCCTTCCTCTGTTTGATTTTTCTTCCTGGCCCTCACTATTCATTTAGTTGTTTTATTTATTTTTGAGACGGAGTCTCCCTCTGTCATCCAGGCTGCAGTGCAGTGGCGCAATCTCAGCTCACTGCAAACTCCGCCTCCCAGGTTCAAGCGATTCTCCTGCCTCAGCCTCCTGAGCAGCTGGGATTACAGGCACGCGCCACCACACCCAGCTAATTTTTTGTATTTTTAGTAGAGATGGTGTTTCACCATGTTGGTTATGCTGGTCTTGAACTCCTGACCTTGTGATCCGCCCACCTCAGCCTCCCGAAGTGCTGGGATAACGGGCGTGCGCCACTGCCCCGGCCAGTATACTTGTTTATTGTTTACGTCTCCAGTTATACAGCAAGCAGCAAAAGCGTAGGGACCTCATCTGTCTTCTTCACCCCTGTGTCTCCAGAGTCTAGCACAGATGTACGATGAGCCTGCCGTATAGTAGATGCTCAAGAAATGCTTTATGAGGCCGGGCGCGGTGGCTCACACCTGTAATCCCAGCACTTTGAGAGGCCGAGGTGGGGTGGACCAAGAGGTCAAGAGTTTGAGACCAGCCTGACCAACAGGGTGAAACCCAGTTTCTACTAAAATACAAAAAGTTAGCTGGGCATGATGGCACGTGCCTGTAGTCCCAGCTGCTTGGTAGGCTGAGACAGGAGAATTGCCTGAACCCAGGAGATGGCGGTTCCAGTGAGCCGAGATCACGCCACTGCACTTCAGCCTGGCGCCTGGTGACAGAACAAGACTCTGTCTCAAAAGGAAAAAGAAAAAAAGGAAAGAAATACTTTATGAATGAATGAGTAATGAATGACTAAATGACTCCTTTTTGGGGGGATTATTTCCCCCGGACATTGTATCATGTCTTCCTGGAGCTGGGAAAGGCCCTTCCACATATCACACTGGGTACTACTGAGCCAGCCCCAAAGCAGGAAGCCCCTTCTACTGATGGAAGCCAGGGGACGTCATCCAAGTCCCCAGGCACGGATGGCAGCACTGTGGCCTGTGGTTTAAACCACCCCATCCCTGGAGGCAGGTCTGAGGGCTGCCTCCAGACCTCTGTCCCTTCTTGGAAACAGGAATTGAATCCAAATGCTGTTTTTTCCTGGACGTGGCTACTCCTTTTGAGGAAGAGGGCAGAAGGCACCAGGGTGGGGGTGGGTCTGTCCCTGACGTGAAGCAATCCTCATATTGGGGAAGGGGAGTCAGATTGAAGCTGTGGGCCGGGCACGGTGGCATGTGCCTGCAGTCCCAGTTACTCAGGAGGCTAAGGCAGGAGGATCGCTTGAGCCCAGGAGTTCAGCCTGGACAACACAGCGAGACCCAGTCTGTAACCAAAACCAAAACAAAAAAAGGAAAAAGGAAACTTAACAACAGCAACAACAAAATAAAGCTGTGGACGGGACCCGTTCTGTTGTTAGCGCTTTTAAAAAAATGATCATTTTTTTAGGGAGGGACGGAACCTTAATTTGTACCCTAGGCTGGAGTGCGGTGGTGCGATCTCGGCTCACTGCAACCTCTGCCTCCTGGGTTCAAGTGATCCTCTTGCCTCAGTTTCCTGAGTAGCGGGGACTACAGGCATGCGCCACCAGGCCCGGCTAATTTTGTATTTTTAGTAGAGATGAGATTTCTCCATGTTGGTCAGGCTGGTCTCAAATTCCTGACCTGGTGATCCACCTGCCTTGGCCTCCCCAGAGTGATGGGATTACAGGTGTCAGCCACCACATCTGGTCTGTTGTTTGTACTTTGAGGCCGGTATTGCTAGCTTCCCCCAAAAGGTGAGCTGAAGCTCAGAGAGGTGGGGCGACTTGCCGAAGGTCACACAGCTGGGTCTCGCACCTAGAATTCTGGTGCCGAACTCCGTGCTCCTGACTGCCCTTGTCCGCCTGCCCTGGGGACAGAAACACCACAGAGCGCCAGCCCCAGATGGGGAAAATGAGGCCCAAGGTGGGGGCAGCGTTTATCAGGGATCAGCATCCAGCCTGAGCCAGAGCAGGACTGAGAGGCCGAGCCTCCCATCCCCTCTGGCTGCCCAGCCTGGATCCCCAGGTCCCTGGCAGCCGCGTGTCCTGTGAGGGTTGGTGCTGGACTGCGCACATGGCTGCCCTCAGCTGCCTTGTGAGGGCCGGGGCTTGGCACGGTTAACCCAGTTCCTTCCTGGCATCTGACCGGTTCCACTTCCTCCTCTCCTCCATGCCCCAAAGGAAGCAGGAACTTCCCGTCTGGGCCCCACGGCCTTCGGTGGGTGTCCCAAAACAGATCCCCAACCCCCCCGCCATGTCTACCCAGGAGCTGGGGGCTGGCAGGGGGTAGTGGGAGAGGGCCCTGGAGGGGTCCCAGAATCCTTTGTGGCTTCAGGACAGCCATGGGTGCAAAGAGGGGTCTCTGGTTACGGCTCTTTAGGTTGGTTATGGGCGATGGCCCGTTCCTGACTCACGAAGTTGCGGGTGGCAACGGGATTATCGTGTTTTTCTTATAACAAAACAGAAGAAAAAAAAAATCAGTGCAGAAGAAAAAAAAATCAGAAGCCGACTGTTGCTTGGTGACAGTTCTGGCTGTTCTCTACACTTTTGGGGTGAACTCAAGATCTGAGAGTTGGAAGACAGTTGGGGAAAGAAGCTCAAAAGGGCCGGTCCTGGACGGGCGCGGTGGCTCAGGCCTGTTATTCCCGCACTGTGGGAGGCTGAGGAGGGGCAGATAATGATCACTTGAGGCCAGGAGTACGAGACCAGCCTGGCCAACGTGGTGAAACCCCGTCTCTAGTAAAAATACAGATATTAGCCAGGTGTGGTGGTGCAGGCCTGTAGTTCCAGCTACGTCGGAGGCTGAGGCAGGAGAATCGCTTGAACCCGGGAGGCGGAGGTTGCAGTGAGCTGAGATTGTGCCACCGCACTCCAGCCTGGGTGACAGAGCCAGACGCCATCTCAAAGAAGAAAAAAATAAATAAAGTAAAATCTGAGAGTTGGAGGGCAGGTAAGGGACAGGAACTCAAAACATCCAGTCCTCAGCAGTGGGGTTCAGTGCTGCAGCCCAAGGAGGTGTCCGGCTTCCCACAGTCGGTAAAAACACCACTTGAAGTGACACATGAATGACGCCTGCCCCAGCTTGACGGGCCACACCCTGTTTTGTTAGTGAAGGACTCACAGGACCCTTAGTTTACTCCCCTGGGGTTCTACTTGCTGTGTGACCCTAGGCAAGGAACTTAACCTCTCTGACCCTCCATGTCTCATCTGCACATGGGGAAAATCGTAGACCCTGTGAGGATTAACCGGGGAAGCATACAGTCTCTCGGCCCGGGCTTGGAAAGAGGGTAAGATTTGAATCATGCTCCCTGTAATTTTTATTACGATTCTTATAATTATTCAGGCAGGGTGAAGGAACCTCCAGGCATAACAATTTAGAAGCCATGGGCTCAAGGTGGCTCATGCCTGTCATCTCAGCACTTGGGGAGGCCAAGGCGGGCAGATCCCTTGAGGCCAGGAGTTCGAGACCAGCCTGGCCCACATGGCAAAACCCCGTCTCTACTAAAAATACAAAAATTATAATTAGCCAGGCGTGGTGGCAGCCACCTGTAATCCCAGCCACTCAGGAGGCTGAGGCAGGAGAATCACTCGAACCTGGGTGGCGGAGGTGGTAGTGAGCTGAGATCGCGCCCCTGCACCCCAGCCTGGGTGACAGAGAGACACTCTGCCTCAAAAATGCAAGCCCACAGGCTCTGGACTGAAACAGAACTGAGTTCGAATCCCAGTCTGCCATTCAACAGGACGGCCGAGAGAACTGCACAACCCATAGCAATTCCCTCAACGGACCCGAGACTCAGTTTCCCCATATGAAAATGGGGCTCCGAGGTGTCCCCCTGTCGTGGTGAGGCTCAAGAGAGACGGTGTGACTCCAGCTCTTGGCTCACCAGGGACACCCGATGACGGGCCAGCAAACTCACAGTCCTTTCTGCTACTAACCAATGCTCCAAAAACGGGATGATCCCCCATACTGTCTTTGTGGGAAATGCACAGAAGAAACTGGCAGGAGGACACTGATTTCTTTCTTTCTTTTTTTGAGACGGAGTTTCGCTCGTTACCCAGGCTGGAGTGCAATGGAGGGATCTGGGCTCACCGCAACCTCTGCCTCCTGGGTTCAAGCAATTCTCCTGCCTCAGCCTCCCGAGTAGCTGGGATTACAGGCACGCGCCACCATGCCCAGCTAATTTTTGTGTTTTTAGTAGAGACGGGGTTTCACCATGTTGACCAGGATGGTCTCGATCTCTTGACCTCGTGATCCACCCGCCTCGGCCTCCCAAAGTGCTGGGACTACAGGCGTGAGCCACCGCGCCCGGCCCGACACTGCTTTATTTCACTGACTCCATTCCTACATTCTGCCGCAGGAATAGCAGTCAGTCAGCACGTGGCATCCTCACATGCTGCAAATCCTGGAATCTGAAGCTCCCACTGTGCTGCATCCCAGAATTTCACACTGTGGACCCGGGAACATTGTCGTTTGGGTCTTTTTTAATTTTTATTTTTTTGAGGCAGAGTCTCGCTCTGTCGCCCAGGCTGGAGTGCAGTGGCACGATCTCGGCTCGCTGCACCCTCCGCCTCCCGGGTTCAGGCAATTCTCCCGCCTCAGCCTCTCCAGTAGCTGGCATTACAGGCACACGCCATCAGGCCTGGCTAATTTTTGTATTTTTAGTAGAGACGGGGTTTCACCATCTTGGCCAGGCTGGTCTTGAACTCCTGACTTGAGGTGAGTCCACCCGCCTCGGCCTCCCAAAGTGCTGGGATTACAGGCCTGAACCACGTCACCTGGCCTTTTATTATTTTTTGGAAACTTTTTGCTTTTAGTCTGACACAGGTCTTGCTCTGTCACCCAGGCTGGAGTGCAGTGATGGGATCATGGCTTATTACAGCCTTGACCTCCTGGGCTCAAATGATCCTCTTGCCTCAGCCTCCTGAGTGGCTGGAACTACAGGTGTGCACCACCACGTCTTACTAAATAAGCATATTTTTAATTATATATAATATAAAAATTATATAGTTATATGTAATATAAAATTATATATTATATTATAAATATAAAAATTATATTTTTGTATTATAAATATTTTATATTATAAATTTAATGTTTATAGATATATAACTATATTAAATATATTATATATAAATACAGTTATATTCATTTATAATATATATCATAAATATATATTATTTAAATATAACTATAATAATAATTATATTAAATACAATATAAATATGTAATATAAATATATTTTATATTACAAATTTATTTATATATTTAAATATATATAAATATACATTTACATATTTAAATATATATAAATATACATTTATATTCTTAAATATATATAAATATATATTTATATTCTTTATATATATATATATTTTTTTTTTCATAGAGATGGGGTCTCACTATGTTGCCCAGGCTGGTCTTGAACTCATTAGCAGAAGTTGCCCTCCTTCCTTAGGCTTCCTTAGGCTCATGCCTGTAAACCCAAGCACTGGGTTTACAGGCATGAGCCACCATTGTTTCCTAAACCATTTTCTGCTAAGTTGCAGACCTGATACTTTATTTATTTTTTTTCTGAGGCAGAGTCTCACTCTGTCACCCAGGCTGGAGTGCAGTAGCGTGAGCGTAGCTCACTGCAATCTCCGCCTCCCGGTTCAAGAGATTCTCCTGCCTCAGCCTCCTGAGTAGCTGGGACTACAGGCGCGCACCTCCCTGCCCAGCTAATTTTTGTATTTTAGTAGTAATTTCTGTATTTCCCCATATTGGCCAGGCTGGTCTTGAACTCCTGACCTCAGGTGATCCACCTGCCTCAGCGTCCCACAGTGCTGGGATTACAGGTGTGAGCCACCTCGCCTGGCCCCTGATACTTTTCCCCCCAGTAATTACTCAGCAAGTTTCGAGTTTCAGTTGCACGAGAAGGAAAAACCGCTGGACCTTGATCAAAAGCATGACTCAGCGCCCTCTGCTGACATGCATCATTAGTCAGTTTTCACAATTTCCGTGCAAATGTTCTTTACAGCCAGAGAAAAGCCTTTTTTTTTTTTTTTTTTTTTTTTTTTTTAGTATTTTCTCCTTCGTTTCAACCCTGGTGAATCTAAGAGAAAAGCCTTTTTTTCTTTATTCCTTTTTTTTTGGAGATGGATCCTCACTCTGTTGCCCAGGCTGGAGTGCAGTGGCGTGATCTCAGCTCACTGCAACCTCTGCCTCCCAGGTTCAAGCAATTCTCCTGCCTCAGCCTTCTGAATAGCTGGAATTACACGTGGCAGCCACCATGCCGGGCTAATTTCTGTATTTTTAGCAGAGATGGGGTTTCACCATGTTGCCCAGGCTGGTCTTGAACTCCTGACCTCAAGTGATCCGTCACCTTGGCCTCCCAAAGTGCTGATATTACAGGCGTGAAGCACCACGCCCAACCGAGAAAAGCCTGTTTCTTGACTTTGAGTCAGAGACGTGACCCCTGGAGAGAGGGAGGATCGGAGAGGCGTGAGGAGCAGGTGAAGGGTGGAGCGGAAGGGTGGGAGCTGCAGACAGATGGCCCCTTGGGGAGATGGGAGGTCGAACCCCCTCCTTCTCCCTGCTCCTGCCTTCTCCTCTGCTCCTGTTTCCTCTTTCTGAGCCCCAGCCAGGCCACCCCTTCCTCTTTTGCTGCCGCCGGCTAGATCGAGTTCTTCCGGCACTGCGCGCCCCCACCCCCGACCCTCTGCCACCTGCTCCTGGACCCTGCATCCCAGAGAGAAAGAAGCTGTCCCATCCCCCACCCATCGCTGGGAGGGGCCCATGCTGGTGCCCCCGGGAGCCAGATGAGTTGCTGGGCAAGCCTCCAGCCCCCCACCTCCCACCTGGTGGATCACACCCATTTTACTGAAGAGAAAATTGAGGCACAGAGAGGGGAAGGACAGCCTTGGAATGTCAGAGCTTAGGCAGCAGGCAGCAGAGCTGGGCTCTTTGGACCTCTAGTCCCAGGCTCTGGAGGATTCCAGCATCAGTATCCCGGACTCAGGGCCAGCTTGACAGGTGCTTGAACTATCCCACAGGGTTCCAGGCTCCGAAGAGCCTGAGGTTCCAGCTTGCACCAAGCCCCAGAAATTCTGCAGCTGGCTCTGCAAGGACCCTGCCCGATTTTGCACCATCTGTCAGATTCTGTCTGCTAAATCTCTCTTCCTTTCTCTGCAGCTCCACGACAGCCACCTGGGTCCAGCCCTCCCGCCCCAACCTCCTTTGAATCACCGCAGACCCCTCCACCCTGGTCCCTGGCTCCCACCCTCGCCCCCCAGTCTGTCCTCCCTGCAGCAACCACCAGAGGGCGCCTGTGAGCACCTGAGTCAGGGCCCGTCCCTCCTCTGCCTGCAGCCCTCCATGGCTCCCAAGACCTCCCTGCAGCCCACCAGGCCCTGCACAACCCGCCCTCCCCTCCTGCCCTCCTCCCTCTCTCCCACTCACTCACTCTGCTCCAGCCACACCGGCCTCCTTGCTGTTCCTCCAACACTCCAGGTGTGGCCCTGCTCCCGGGCCTTTGGAGGGGCTGTTCCCTTCGCCTGGTGTGCCCGCTAAGATTTTGAGAGCGACCTTCCAACCTTTGGATGTCACTTCCCCTGAGAGGCCTTCCCTGCTTGCTTGGCTCTCGTAGTCACGTAATTACTCCTTGCCCTATTTATCCTGTGTTACTTCTTTTGTAAAAGTTTCTAGGCCGGGCGAGGTGGCGCACGCCTGTAATCCCAGCACTTTGGGACGCCGAGGCGGGTGGATCACGAGGTCAAGAGATCGAGACCATCCTGGTCAACATGATGAAACCCCGTCTCTACTAAAAATACAAAAAAGTAGCTGGGCATGGTGGCGCGCGCCTGTAATCCCAGCTACTCGGGAGGCTGGGGCAGGAGAATTGCCTGAACCCAGGAGGCGGAGGTTGTGGTGAGCCGAGATCGCGCCATTGCACTCCAGCCTGGGTAACGAGAGCGAAACTCCGTCTCAAAAAAAAAAAAAAAGTTTCTCTACCCGAAATTATTGTAGCAAATACTACTTATTAGTATTGTTATGATAAATAATAAAAATAGACCGGGCGCGGTGGCTCGTGCCTATAATCCCGGCACTTTGAGAGGCCGGGATGGGTGGATCACTTGAGCCCAGGAGTTTGAGACCAGCCTGGCCAACATGGTGAAACCCCAACTCTACAAAAAAGTACACACATTAGCCAGGTTTGGTGACAGGCACCTGTGATCCCAGTTACTCAGGAGGCTGAGGCAGGAGAATCACTTGAATCTGGGAGATCAAGGTTGCAGTGAGCTGAGATCGCACTGCTGCACTCCAGCCTGGGCAATGGAGTGAGACTTTGTCTCGGAAAAAAAAAAAAAAAAAGAAAGAAAAAAAGGAAAAGAAAAAAAATCCCATAAGAACCATAACTATAAAAAGCATTAGGTTGGGCGCGGTGGCTCACACCTATAATCCCAGCACTTTGGGAGGCTGAGGTGGGTGGATCATGAGGTCAGGAGTTCAAGACCAGCCTGACCAACATGGTGAAACCCCATCTCTACTAAAAATACAAAAATTAGCTGGGCGTGGTGGCTCATGTCTGTAATCCCAGCTACTTGGGAGGCTACAGTAGGGGAACTGCTTGAACCAGGACCCAGAAGGTGGAGGTTGCAGTGAGCTGAGATCGTGCCACTGCACTCCAGCCTGGGCTACAGAGTGAGACTCCATCTCAAAAAATATATATATATTAAAAACACAAAAACCTGCTGGCCACACAAATATAGCTGGACTGGCCCTCTCGGAGTGGTAGTTTGTCACCGTTGCTGTTGAGCATTTTGTAATTTGCAGTAGGCATGGTCTATTGAGGTCCATTTTTTTTTTTATTGAGATGGAATCTTGCTCTGTTGCCCAGGCTGGAGTACAGTGGTGTGATCTCAGCTCACTGCAACCTCTGCCTCCAGGTTCAAGCGATTCTCCTGCTTTATCCTCCTAAAACGAGCCTCCTAAAATACTAAAATGAACTGGGCATGAGCCACCATGCCTGGCTTATTTTAGTATTTTTAGTAGAGACAGGTTTCGCCGTGTCGGCCAGGTGCTCTCAAACTCCCGACTTCAGGTGATCCACCTACCTCGACCTCCCAAAGTGTTGGGATTACAAGCGTGAGCCACTGTGCGCGACCAGAAGTCCATGTTTTATAGATGGGGAAACTGAGGCACAGAGCAGCAAAGCCGCTAGTCTAGGGTCACTGAGTGAGGCCCCGGCTGCACCAGGGTTTGAAAGCAGGAAGCCTGACATGGGGTTGGGTGTGCCTGGCGTGGGGTTGGGGGTGCCTGTTGTGGGATTTGGGGTGCCTGGCGTGCTGTTGCAGGTGCCTGGCGTAGG
>JAPYYA010002029.1:0-14471 GCA_028533165.1 Leontopithecus rosalia | reverse complement strand
GTCTATTGGGGGAAATAGGGGAGGGACAGCGGGGCGGGGGGAGCAGGGGAGGGATGGCATGGGGAGAAATGCCAAATATGGGTGAGGGGGCAGAAGGCAGCAAAACACACTGCCACGTGTGTACCTATGCAACTATCTTGCATGTTCTGCACATGTACCCCAAATCCTAAAATGCAATAAAAATTAAAAAAAAAAAAATCACCTTAAACTTCATGCAGAACCAAAAGAGAGCCCACATAGCCAAGACAATCCTAAGCAAAAAGAACAAAGCTGAAGGCATCACGCTACCTGACTTCAAACTATACTACAAGGCTACAGTAATCAAATCAGCACAGTACTGGTACCAAAACAGACATATAGACCAATGGAACAGAACAGAGGCCTCAGAAATAATGCCACACATCTACAACCATCTGATCTTTGACAAACCTGATGAAAACAAGCAATGGGGAAAGGATTTCTTGTTCAATTGGGATAACTGGCTAGTCATGTGCAGAAAACAGAAATTGGACCCCTTCCTGACACCTTACACTAAAATTAACTACAGATGGATTAAAGACTTAAACATAAAACCCAACACCATAAAAACCCTAGAAGAAAACCTAGGCAAAACCATTTGGGACATAGGCATCGGCAAGGACCTCATGACTAAAACATCAAAAGCATTGGCAACAAAAGCCAAAATAGACAAATGATGATATCTAATTAAACTTAAGAGCTTCCGTACAGCAAAAGAAACAATCATTAGAGTGAACCAGCAACTAATAGAATAGGAAAAATGTTTTGCAATCTACCCATCTGACAAAGGGCTAATACCTAGAATCTACCAAGAACTAAAACAGATTTACAAGGAAAAAACAACCTCATTCAAAAGTGAGTGAAGGACATGAACAGACACTTTTCAAAAGAAAAGATATATGAGGCCAAGAAACATATAAAAAATTGCTCATCATCACTGATCATTAGAGAAATACAAATCAAAACCACATTGAGATACCATCTCACACCAGTTAGAATGGTGATCACTAAAAAATCTGGAGACAACAGATGCTGGAGAGGTTGTGGAGAAATAGGAACACTTTTACATGGTTGGTGGGAGTGTAAATAGTTCAACCATTGTGGAAGATAGTGTGGCAATTTCTCAAGGACCTAGAAATAGAAATTCCATTTGACCCAGCAATCCCATTACTGGGTATATATTCAAAGGATTATAAATCTTTCTATTATAAAGACACATGCACATGTATGTTCATTACAGCACTGTTTACAATAGCAAAGACCTGGAACCAACCCAAATGCCCATCGACTGGACAAGGAAAATGTGGCACACATACACCATGGAATACTATGTAGCCACAAAAAATGATAAGTTCATGTCCTTTGTAGGGACATGGATGAATCTGGAAACCATCATTCTCAGCAAATGGACACAAGAACAGAAAATCAAACACTGCATATTCTCACTCATAGGCAAGTGTTGAACCATGAGAACACATGGACATAGGGAGGGTAGCATCACATACTGGGGTCTGTTATGGGGGAATGGGGAGGGACAGCGGGTGGTAGGGAGGTTGGGAAGAAATAACATGGGGGGGAAATACCAGATATAGGTGACAGGGGGATGGAGGCAACAAACCACATTGCCATGTATGTACCTATGCAACCTATGCATGATCTGCACATGTACCCCAGAACCTACAGTACAATTTAAAAATATGTATTAAATAAAATGATAAAAACACTTGCCTTTCTACATTAAATTTTATAGTACCTTTGTTGAAAATCAATGACCTATTTATTATGTCTATTTCTGAATGTTTCATTCCACTGACTTAAATGTCTATCCTTTTGCCTAGTAAGTCTGGAAATTCAGTACTGCATGTCTTCTGCTATTATTCTTCCTCATAAAAATGGTTTGCTATTCTGGGTTCTTTCCATTTATGTATAAATTGCAGAATCATCTTTTCAATTTGTACAAAAAAAGTCCACTAGAATTTTATTGCATTAAATCTATAGAACCCTTTCAGAAGAACTGGCATCTTAACAATATTGAGTCTTCAAATTAATAAACACTACATATTAATACATTTCTTAAACCTTTTAAAATTTTTCCCAGCAATTATTTTGAGTACCGAAAATATATTTAGTATGTATAGATTTTGCTTGTAGTTTTGAAATTTTCCCCTAGATATTTAACTTTTTTCTTAAAAACTTTATTACCTCTGATGCTATTTTAAATGGTATTTCAAATGTTAATTCTCAAGTTTTTGCTATTAGTATATAGAAATATAATTAATTTTTGTGATGATCTTGTGTCCTTAAAATCTATAAAAATCATTTAGTCATTCTCATAGCTTTTTTTTGGTTTATTACATTTTTCTATGGAGAAAATTACATCATCTGTAATCTAGTCCTTCTTTCCTAATCTATGTCTTTTTGCTTATTTTTCCTGCCTTATTGCACTGGCCACAATTTTCAGTGCAATGTTATATAAGAGTAGGGGAAGTAATCATGCTTCCCTTGTCTCCTAATCTTAGGGAAAAATCATTCACTCTTTCACCACTGAGTATAACGCTAGCTGTGGGTTTTCTATAAATGCTTTGTTTGTCAGGCTGAGGAAATTCTATTTCATTCCTAGTTTTTATTTTAATTTTCATCATGAAATTTTGAATTACATCAAATGTTTATCTGCAGCTATTGAGATGAATAAATTTTTTGTGTTAGTATATTACTGTGAATTACACTGACAGATTTTCAAATAATAAACCAATCTTCTGTGTTATTCCAAACTAGAAATGACCCATGCCAATAAAACAGTGGTTAAACAAATTGTGATGTACACATACTTCGTCCTTTATTTTCCCTATATCAGCAATAAAAAGGCAGGAAACAAAAAAAAGACAAATGATGTGGGTAAATCACAAGACGGGGACCCCAAATTTCTAGCAAGTATATGAAGAAATTCCGAACCTCACTGGTAATCAGAGAACTGCACAGTAAAATAAGAAATCACTATACTTTATAACTGGTCTCAACAGCTACAGGTTTCTGGTTGCTTCCCTCTCAGTGGGACACAAAAAAATTGATGCCATGGCAAAACAACCAATTATTGACAAAAATTAAGCAATCACTATCCAGTGGCTGGCTGAGAGAAGAGTAACTGATGTTGCTGTGTTTGAGGTCAATCTGGCAGGTATGAGTAACAGAAAGCATTCCCATTCTTTGATACTTCTGTGAGAGAAACTTACACAAGACCAAGGACAAGGAGAAACATGCAAGAATGTTTATCACTGTGCTGTTTATGATAGTAAGAGAAGAAAGCAACCTAGTTGTCCTTCTGTCTGGATAAACAATTTTGGAATCTTCCTATGATGGAATGGTACACTGTACAGAAATGAAAATCATTTAATTTTCATATAGCAACATGGATAGATCTAAAAATCATATTGAGTAGAAAAAGTCAACAGCAAAATGAGGTCTACAGCACAGAATGACAAATGCAAATTAAAGCACACAACATACACACACACACACACACACACTTTAAGATGTAGTCTTGCTGTTTCCCAGGCTAGAGTGTAGTAGTATGACCTCATCTCACTGCAACCTCCACCTCCTGGGTTAAAGTTATTTTCCTATCTCAGCCTCCTGAGTAGCTGGGATTATAGCTGTGTACCACCACACCCAGCTTATTTTTGTATTTTTAGTAGAGATGGGGTTTTGCCATGTTGGTCAGGTCTTGAACTCCTGACCTCAGGTGATCTGCCTGCCTTAGCCTCCCAAAATGCTGGGATTACAGGCATGAGCCATCACACCCAGCCCACATTATATACTTTTAAGAATAGACTTATTTGAATAAACACATGAAAATTGGAGAGAAAGGATGCATATGAACTATTTTAGAATGGGCTTCTACAGAGTAAGGGAATGGGAGTGGGCTTTTGTAATAAAGGAGGAAAATTGAAATAAACAAGAGAGAGTGCTTGCACTGAAGAAAGGATAAGCTTTGAGCTGAAACAAGTGATCAAAGATCAAGTAAGTCTGGGTATCTGCATCTAAAAAAATTATTTTTTCAGTTTCCATTTGAAATGAAATTTCAGTCCTTGAGAGAGATCAGTGAAAGACAGATTTGGGAACCCAGGTAACTCTTTCCAGAGTGCCCTTCCACAGACCAGAAAAAAAGCAGCCATGTCTTTTACTAGACCCAAAAGCTACAAACTGTGAAAGATCACAGTCTGGGTGATTTGTTGTGCTGTTCTGACCCCAGGACAATCTCAGTCCTGTCTCTTTAGGTATGTTATTTTGCTACTGCTGATGATTATATCCCAGTGTCATAAACACAGAACTAAAGGAACTTAACAATCCAACCATCTCAAACTCCTCTCATTTTGACTCCCTCAGAGAAAGGAAGTCTCTCCACACCTGTAAGAAGAGAAGACTCTCCTGACTTTCTCCACCCACTGAAAAAAATGAGAAGTGTGTGTCCTCTCTTCCTTCTGCTGGAGTTGATGCAATGAGTTGTCCTATCTGAGTCAAATCACCATCAAGATTAAAAGAGCTAGAAAAAAAGAGCTAGTTTTCAAATTAATTTTTCCATAGAAACATGCTCTGGTTTGAGTGGGTTACTAGCTAGCATCAAGCTAGTTGATGTAAATCAACTCTTGGTTTACGTCCCACCAAGAGTAAAGCAACCAAAAACTTCTGTCAAGATCACTGGGAAAAATATGATACAGGCAGAAAATTTACTTTATCTATCCATCTATCTGCCACCTACCCACCAGCTAGCTCTCTATTCATCCATCCATCTATATATCAATCTATCAACCTACTTCTCTAGCAAAGCTATGGAAATGTCATAGAGAAGATGACTCTGTAATCATTGCCTTTGCTGCCAATGGTATATTTCTATGGATAAAAGAGAGAGAAAGAGAAGTGGGGAGAGAAAGAAAAAAATGTTACCTATTTTCATACTTCGTTTTCATAGTAAATTTTTGTTATTCACTTTAAGTACTCAGTAAAATGCCATTAAATACTCAATGGTATTTTGTTTTGAGCAAGTAGCACATTTAGAAACAATACTTTATAGCATTTGGACCAAGTATTCAATATGAATTTCTAGTACTATATTTATAAGGCAGTTCCTTAACCTTAAAAAGAATGATGGGTTGTGCATTCTATAGCATTTCTCTTGCAATGCTATACCCATTCCAGGGATGGCCCTAGATCTGTATTATTGAAGTAAACATGTTTTCTTTGTCCTCTTCCACATACTCACCATTGCATGGACATACCTGTCCACTGCTTTGATGACTCGGGAGAGGACACTGCTGGCTGCCCTCTCCCTCCAACATCTATCTTGTACCATCCATTGTGTAGCAGGCACAGGGTCTGAGTGAGAGTGATCTATCAATCCCATTCCTGACATTGGGCCCACAAGTCCTACGGCATATCCTCCTCCTCAACAGAGTAACTGGTTCAAGTAGAATAAAAGTCAGGACTTTTGATGGTTTGGAAAAGAAAACATCTCTTTCTCTGAATGGAATGTATGTGGATGTAAAGCCTAGGACTGCTGCAACCATTGAACGCTAAGGCAAGACACTCTGGGAATGCAACTGACTCAAAATGGCAGAACACAAAGAATGCCAGAGAAATGGAGCCAGAGCCCTGGTCAGAATGTTCCAAAAGACTGCACCCTCTACCTCCAGACATTTTAGTCACATGAGTCATTATTTGTTTTAACCAGTTTGCCTTCTTCCTTTCCATTATAGTTCTTGGGAACTAAACACATCATTACCAAGCTAGCCCCAAAGAGCTAAGGGTAACCAAGGAGTGGGAGGTGGAAGCAGTTTATTTTGTGGAAATTCTGTTCCTTATTTACTCATCCAGCATGTTGTGTAGCCTCCAGGAGCTTTCTTTGCTCATCTGTGATTAGATCAGCTCATAAGGAACCACTTTTTCTTTCTAAACCTGCTTTCCTCTATTTCTAGAATCTCTCACACTTGTGACTCAATCTAAAGGCCGTAATCTGGCCATAATTTGACTGCAGGAACTCTGACACATCCACCAAGAGCCTTTGTACTCTTAACTTCTGCCAACTGACAGTGCTGAGTGAAGGGGAATGCCAGCTGCACCTTTTCAGTCATAGGCCCACAGCCCCTAAGACAGAGGAAATGCCAACAGAGGAATTGGATTGGAAACATAATTCCAATGCAAAAATGGAATTGGAGCTTGATGGATTGATATGTGTATTAAAGAGTCCAAGAAAATCAGTCACTGCTGACCACAGCAGCCACAAGGCTCCTACCCCTAACATTCTGCTGCCACTACATCCTTTGTCTGCTCAAACTCCTCAGACTTCCATCCACCTTCCAAAGACAGGGTCCCTTCCTGGTCTTGACTTCTCCACTATCACTTTTCCATTACCACTACATCTAGAGTCCCCATTTCCAGAGCACCAGAGGTCCAGATTACTCTACCACCACCACCACCACCACCACCACCACCACCACCACCACCACCACCACCACATTCCATCCTTAGTAACCCAATGTTTTCTCATCCTTATACCTTTCCTTGTTCTTCTGCCCTCTCTTGAGTCCTCTTGCCCAACACCTCTGCCTTTCTAAATTCTACCTGTCCTCCTTGAGACTGCTTCTGAATAGAAAATATTTCAAAGAAAAGGAATGAGCTTTGAAGTCAAATTGATCTAAGTTTAAATTCTACCTAGGATGATTATGAGTGATGGAAACAGGCTAAATTTGGTTCAAGGATACCAAAATTCAGAATCCGCTTCTGCACTGTCACCTGTTCCATTTCTCTTTCCTCCCCTATAGTGTCATATATGCCAGAAACAACATCCTGAAGGGATCCCTATGTATTACCATGAACAAAACTGTGGCCTCCATTCCACTCTAGCCCCTAGTAAGCTAGAATAAACCATGCAGAGGGCTTCTTTTAACTGAGAGGCAGCTATAACCAAAGCCATCTGTAAGTCTTCCTTTCTAAAGTTCACCTCTTAAAGACGAGGAAAGGTAATTCCAATGAAAAGCACCCAAAACATAAAAGGAAAGGATTTTGAACACCAAAAACAGAGCTCTCCTTTTCAACCTACCACTCAGGCATTTTTTGGTTGAGGCAATTTTGGGGTAGACGTTGTCTTAAACTTTGTGTGTAAGCACATAGGACAAGGGAAAAGGAGAAAAGAAAGGTAAAACTCAATAAAACTCAATTGGTTCATTGGGCCTTACAACTTTGGATCAGAAAGACCACTAACCTCTTCCACTTATTTCATCTTTAGCCATTTAGGTCCCCAAGCTTGTCCCTTAGGAGATCTCAGAACCATCAAAATAACCACTGGCCTTTTGGCAAATAATCCTTCCAAAGAGTAATACAGCATGTTAATTTAACTTATGCAAGCAAAATAAATAGCACAAAACTTTCAACCTTGTAATTTTACCACTCAAGGCCCCAAGGGACAAGCCATCTCACAGTTTAAAGGTCTATCTCTATATTCTGGGAGTTTACCACAGTTTTGTTGTCTCTTATGATTTTGCTCAAATACTTTTGTTAGTATTGAGACTCTGCATTCACTGGAATAGAAGTTTCCCTGGAAGCTCTTGAATTCTATGGCTTCTACTTATCTATAACATTTCTCCACTGCTTTGACTTGTAATATAAGCAGCATGATTGTCTCTCCCAACACTGTCAGGTCACTGTCCTGGCACAACTTCATTGTTCTGTATTTGCCCTAAAATATGTATAAATTGTTTGCTTTCCTAAAACTTTTAAGAGCTTTTTGAGGACTCATTTGGCTAACCCAAGTCTGTTAGTAAACATCGCTCAAGAAAATTTATGCTGAGGTCTGCTTTTCATTCTGTAAGTTCTTCTCTATAAGCAAAGGCATTCCAATGTCTTTGAAACTATTGGTGTTTCTTGTAGAATCAGAGTGATGAAGGTAGAATCCTCCCCTCTAAAACCATTAGTAAAGGGTTTATTCAGCATTTCATTTCTTCATTTTCTCTTACCTCCTTCCTCAGGTCAGCTGCTCAGATTCAGATGGAACATAAGCAATGTTTTTTCCAAGGTTTCTCTTCCTTTCTGTCAGTGGACTGACTTGACATTTTGTTGGCAGCCTTTAGAGCAGTTCATACTTCTCTAGAAAGTGTTGAAAGCAATTTAGAGGTACTCAGCACATATAATAAATAAGTTTTCAAAACAATGTATCCCAAAATTGTCAATGGTATCCAGACTGGGTAAAACACCTTTTTCTCTGTTGGTTTTTCCTGACAGCTGTTAACAAATAATCATAAAGACTATCAAGACTGAGATAGCAGTTCTGTGACCATAAATCACTGATTTTCTGTGACAAACTTACATTGCCCCAAAAATACGTTCCAGAAATGACAATACACTAGCATCATATTACTTATTCCAATCTGGCTGTATGTTCAGAAGTTCAAAAATTCTTGGTCAGAGTAGGTATGGAGTAGTATCTGTAGCTTTGGCCTCCCACCTTCCCTTTGCCATTGCACTGGTACCTTATCCCAGTCTTTCTCTTGGGAACCACCCCCTCTCATTTTCAATCCATGTAATCTGAATGAGTTAATGCCATTCAATGCCATACATGCCCAGCTGTAAGGGTAAACATGTAATTTGAGTCGAAGCCAATTGGCACTCTGCATTTTTCTAGCCACAGTGATGGACTTAAATTGAGATACCATCTCATGCCCGTTAAAATGGCAATCATTAAAAAATCTGGAGACAACAGATGCTGGAGAGAATGTGGAGAAATAGGAACACTTTTACACTGCTGGTGGGAGTGGAAGTTAGTTCAACCATTGTTGAAGACAGTGTGGTTATTCCTCAAGGACCTAGAAATAGAAATTCCATTTGACCCAGCAATCCCATTACCGGGTATATATCCAAAGGATTATAAATCGTTCTACTATAAGGACACATGCACACATATGTTCACTGCAGCACTATTTACAACAGCAAAGACCTGAACCCAAATACCCATCGATGACAGACTGGACAAGGAAAATGTGGCACATATACACCATGGAATACTATGCAGCCATAAAAACAATGAGTTCGTGTCCTTTGTAGGGACACAGATGAATCTGGAAACCATCATTCTCAGCAAACTGACACAAGAACAGAAAATCAAACACTGCAATAGTCTCACTCATAGGCAGGTGTTGGACAATGAGAACACATGGCCACAGGGAAGGAAACATCACACTTTGGGGTCTGTTGTGGGGGAATAGGGAGAGACAGCAGAGGGTAGGGAGGTTGGGGAGGGATAACATGGGGAGAAATGCCAGATATAGGTGATGGGTGGATGGAGGCAACAAACAACATTGTCATGTATGAGCCTATGCAACAATCCTGCATGATCTGCACATGTACCCCAGAACTTAAAAAAACCCTTTTTCCCCCTGCTTAAGCAAGTCTTCATTAGGTATTCTTTTACTTCAAAACAAAACATAAAACCATGACTGCCCACCGTACACCCTTATTTGGGTTTGAAAAATACACTCAGCAACGACAAAAGTATAAACTGAATGATGTGATAAAGAACCTCTGTTTTTACATTTCTTAAAGTAGCTAACACACCCTAGGCACACTCCAGCTTTCCAAGATGGCATGTATGTGTTTGATTGAATAAATGAATACATATGGAAAGTTAATAAGTCATGCCAAGTGTTAGGGAATCCCTGAGTTTCAAAGCAGTAATCATTGGAATTGGAATCCCTAGGGTGGATATGAAAATGTTGAATGAGCAGAGCTCACTAAATATTGAGCCACAGAATAAAATGCCTGTGAGCAAGATAGCATTCACTGATCAGGCTACTGGCAAGACCACCTGTCTCCCTGAAACTGAGAATACACAAGGCTAAGGCAAATTCCTTGCTTTCCAGCCCAAACTGCAAATGAACCCCGGAGGAGTGAACAATCAGATTCAAGGCCTCAGAGGGCCCCTACCACAAAGAGGTATAAAGATGTGGGCTGAGAGGGCAGTGTGAATTCAGAAAAGTATAGTCGTACAGAGCCCAATCCCATCGCAGCCTCTTCCTGACACTAGTAAGTTAAGCATGTCCACAACTCTGAAAATCTTTTTAGACAAGGACAGCCCAGAACTCCAAGGAAAAGGATCCCCATAAGACCTGGAAATGAAAGAGGAACCAGAACATAAGCAAGAGCGACTTTAGAAAAGCGTAAATGGTGAAAAATTTTGTTCTCATCTGCTGCAGCCTTTGTCTCCTATTAGAACCTTCCTCCAGAGAGCCAGGTCTTCCATGACTTCAGTCATAAAGGAAATGGGTCGGAGACTCCCTGAACAAAGAATTTGGGAATTAGTGTGAGTAAAGAGACACAAAGAATAGGAATCCAAAGAAAAACAGAGATGCTCAGAACAAGGTCAGATTTCAATTCAGACTCACAACTTTCAGCTCAAGTGGTGAAACTTAACAGACATTGACAAGGCATAGCTGAAATCTCCCTCTCTGAACAAAGAATGGAATTCCATTGTGGTAGTTGTATTCTTTCAGCTTCTAACTTACATAATTAAAACACAAATCTCTTTGGAGAGAAAGTAGTTTAGACTAACTAGTGTCAGGCATTTTTGTTCCTCTGTATGAAAGCTTTGTCACTAGAGAAGAGAGTGATAGCTAGAAACAAACACATAAAGAGGGTGAGGAAATGGAATGTGACTGAGAGAAAAATGTATTTGGGCAAATGACACGCTAGAGAGAAGAACACAGACTTTAGGGTTAGAAAGACATAACCCTGGATTCAAGTCCTGACCACCTATTAACTCTTATATTAGCCTAAGTACATCACTTCTTTGAAACTCAACTACTTTCTCTGTGAAGAGTGAATATTAATACCAATCTCCAAGACTCTGATTGTATTATCCTGTCTATCTTTTATACCCACATATTCCTCATCATTTTCCTGGCTAACTCCTATTCAGGCCATGTGTCACCTCATGTCACCTCCTCAGAAGACTGTATTGGGAAAGTGCTCCTTGTCTGAGTCCCACAGCATCTAACTACACAAAGCAGAATTTGCATCAATTGTAACTCTTATTTTTCTGCACTGTGACTTTGTCCTCTGTCTCCAATAAAGTGAGAAGACTTTAAGACGCAGTCTCTGTATTTCATTCATGAGTGCATCCCCAGTGCTTATAAAACTTGAAAAAATAAGAGGGATCTCAAGGGCTCACCTAGGAGAGAGAGAAATACTGGGCTTAGGTAGGCCAGGAAGAAGCAGAGGGGCCCTGCAGGAAGCTGTTCTTCCACTACAAGAGGAAATAATGCAGGCAGGGCTTAGAGAAAGATGGGCAGCTACATCACTTCTGTTTTCCCCAACCCAACTTTCTAACCTGGAGCAGAAATCTGAATGGAGATAAGATGGGAGTTGTGACACTGTTATTAGACAAAGTTGAATTCAAGGTCAAAAGCATTGCATAGGGACAGAAGCAGTCATTTAATAATGATGAAGGCTGCAGTCCATGTAGATTATACTACCATGAACCATTAGGAATCAAATAACAAAGCATCAACATTTGTAAAGGAAAATCATAGGAAAATAAAAGAAACTGACAAAAATATAAAAGCAATAAAAAGGTTCAAGTGCACCTGTTTCAATCTTTGACAGATAAAGTAAATATAAGGATATAAAATATGTGAATAATTAAAATTATGTCTTTCTAGGTTGCTATAGTACATTTATAAAAATTAACATCTTTCAGGAATAAATTCCAAGAAGCTATTATAATACAAACCACATTCTAAGATGGCAATACAATAAAACAAATAAGTTGCAAATGTAGAAACAGAAAAGCCAAACCCTTGAAAATCAGGAGAAAAACATCTCAATTAACTATTGGGTCAAACTTAATAGATTTAACTACAATTGTTAAATATCTTTTAAAAATAACATTACAAATTAGAACTAGAAAAAAAATCAAAATGATTAAAACAGAAAGAAAAATAGTTTTTTAAGAGTTCAAGAAAAAAATAAATTGGTGGTAAACAAATAGAATATTTTAAGAGCAGATTATTCAGAGAAAACATTCAATATGGCTAATATATCATTTGTCAGTTTAATATATCATTATTAAGCAAATCAAGGAGACACCAGAGAAAAGTGAAATCCAACTTAAAGACATTTTTTTAAAAAGATACAGGATATGAGTCAAAAATAAAACATGGAAAGTACAAAATTATAAAATTAGGAATGAAAAAAGGAGAAAACACAAATGCAAGGAAATCCAAAGATACGCGAAAGAACACTTTGTTCAACAATGAGTAACTTTGAAGATATGAATGAAATGTGTTTTCAAAGGAAAATATAAATTACCCAAACCAAAAAGAAAAAAAAAATAGGAGAGGGAAAACCATGATAGAAACTAAGTAATATGGCAAAGAAGACCTGGGGAAAACGGCAAATAGGAGGCAAGACTAACTGGGAGCTCTGACAGAGCAGCCTGTGGAGACCCACATTATGAACCTTTGCTCCAAGACCTACCACAGGAACATACCACAGGAACGTATCTCAGGAAAGCTGAGATAATCCACAGACCCTTCAAAGGAGATGGATTGCCACCGAAGGTTCTGTGGGACAGCTGAGGAAATACAAAGGACATAATCTCTTGGGGGTTATATTGCCCTGCCCACCACCTGAAAAACCCAAATGCTTATCCCAAGGTGACCCTAGGACAAGCTTGTATCCTCCTTATACAACCACAGCTGAGGCCCTATTGAAAGCACCACCTCCTGGCTGGAGTCCAACCAATATAAAACCAGCACACTTAACAAAAATACAACCAAGGACCTTACACAGTCCACTTTACTCCCCTGCTGTCTTCACCAGAGCAGGTGCTAATATCCATGGCTGACAGACCCAAAGATGGATCACATCACAGGACTCTTCGCAAACACTCTCCAGTATCAACTCAGAGCCCTATAGCTTCACTGGGCAGCTAGAGCCAGAAAAGAAATAACAGTCACTGTAGTTCAGCTCTCAGGAAGCCCCATTCCTAGGGGAAATGAGAAAAGACCACATCAAAGGAGCACCAGTGGGACAAAAGAATCTCAACAGCAGCCCTCAAGTCCCAGATCTTCCTTCTGACATAGTCTACCCAAATGAGAAGGAACCAGAAAAACAACTCTAGTAATATAAAACAAGGTTTTTTAACACCACCAAAAGATCACACTAGCTCACTAGCAAGGAATCCAAACCAAGATGAAATCTCTGAATTGCCAGAAAAAGAATTCAGAAGGTCAATTATTAAGCTAATCAAGGAGGAACCAGAGAAAAGTGAAATCCAACTTAAAGAAATTTTTTTTAAAAGACACAGGATATGAGTGGAAAAATCCCAGGAAATATATAGCATTAATAAAAAACAATCACAACTTCTGGAAACGAAGAACACACTTAGAGAAATGCAAAATGCTCTAGAAAGTTAATAGAATCAAACAAGTAGAAGAAAGAATGTCAGAGCTCAAAGATAAGGTTTTCAAATTAACCCACTCTGACAAAGACTAAGAAAAAAAAAACTTTTTAAAACAATCAACAAAGCTGCTAAAGAATTTGGGATTATGTTAAATAACCAAACCTAAGAATAATTGGCTTTCCCAAGAAAAATAGAAATCTAAGTTTGGAAAACATGTTTCAGAGAATAATTGAGGAAAAGTTACCCAGCCTTGTTAGAGAGCTAGATAACCAAATACAAGAAGCTCAAATAACACCTGGGAAATTTATCACAAAAAGATCATCAGCTAGGCACATATTCATCAGGATATCTAAACTCAAGATGAAGAAAAGAATCTTAAAAGCAGTGAGGAAAAAGCATCAGGTAACTGATGAAAAAAAAATCTATCGGATGAACACTAGATTTCTCAGCAGAAACCCTACAAGCTAGAAGGGATTGGGAGCTTATCATTAGCCTCCATAAATAAAATAATTATCAGCCAAGAATTCTGTATCCAGCAAAACTAAGCATCATAAATGAAAGAAAAATACAGTCTTAGAAAACCAAATGCTGAAATAACTTGCCACTAACAAGCCCGCACTACAAGAAGTGCTAAAACAAGTTCTAAATCTTGAAACAAAGCACTGAAATACACCAAAATAGGACCTCCTTAAAGCATAAATCTCACAGAATAACACAATTTAAAAAAAAGATATTCAGGCCACAAATAGCATAACGAATAGACTACCTCACATATCAATACTAACTTTGAATGTAAATGGCCTAGATGATCTACTTAAAAGATACAGAATGGCAAAATGTATAAGAATTCACCAACCGGAGCAAGATCAAAAAAGCTCAAAACCTAGCAGAAGACAAGAAATAACTAAAATCAGAGCAGAACTGAAGGAGATAGAGACACGAAAAACCCTTCAAAAAATCAATAAATCCAAGAGCTGGTTTTTTGAAAAGATCAACAAAATAGACA
>JAPYYA010002028.1:0-14472 GCA_028533165.1 Leontopithecus rosalia | reverse complement strand
TTACCAGGGCTACTTCTGGAAGCCAAAATAGAATAGTATTTCCATGTACATTAAATACTTTGCCAGCACTGCCTTTTGCCAGCATCCTAAATCTGGAGTTTTACAGAGGGGGAAACTGTATCTTTAGGTTAATCAAAGCTATGCATTTCATACAGCTTTTTTATTTAAAACAAGACAAAGAAACAAATTCCTATGACCAAATTGCTTGCCTACAGTTCCCTGCAGTAAGTGTGTGATCTCTCCCAGTGTGCAATTTGTGAAAATGAACCAAATGTCATTACTTTTGTCTGAAAGAAAAGTCTATTTCAAGAATATGAACAGTAAAAAAATAAATAAATAAATAAAAATAAAATAAACTAGTTGTTAAACTCCTAAAAAAAAAAAAAGGCGGGGGTCCCCAAGCACAGCTCAGCATCCCTTTGTGTCTGATGGGAGGTGAGCAGTAGAGATATGAACTTTCCGGGATGACTGAGGCTCTTCAGTGAAGCAGAGTGCTGTGAGACCCCGAGGAGAGAGGCTACAGAGGAACAGCCAGGGTGCAGCAGACAATGCTCCAATACTCAGCTGCCTCCAGAATTCCCTCTGACCTCCTCTTATCGAACCACCCACCACCCACCCCTCTTCCCCTTCACCCATCTTCTTCCTCACCTCCAAGTCTGCTTGTTTGGCATCTGAAGGTAGGCTGGGCAGTACCTCATTTCTGAAAGGGCTTGCTGCTTCCAGGAAGATTTCACCTAGGGCAAAATCTTACTGGATTTGCAAGCAAGAACAAACAGCCCCATTAAAAAGTGGGTGAAGAACATGAACAAACACTTTGATAAAAGACATTCATGTAGCCAACAAGCATGTGAAAAAATGTTCAACAACACGAATCATCAGAGAAATGCAAATCAAAACCACAATGAGATAATATCTCACACCCGTCAGAAGAGGTGGGGGAAAAGGAGAATTGGGTGGCAGAAAGAAAGGGAAATATTAAAGCTACATCTGTGAACCAGACAGAAAAAAATGACTCTGAATTTTAATAAAAGAAAAAAATGTTCTTACTAGTTTCCTTATTTCATAGGATAAGAGAAGGAACCTCATCTCTGGCTATTAGGAGTTTGCCCAGTTTGCTATTATATAAGAGAAGATGCTTCTGGATTTGTTTATATTTCTTTTAGGGATATAATCACTACTAGTTATCATTCTCCTCTACATTTCATTTCACCCTCCTCCTTTGATTGTAAACCCTGATTTTTCAGATCAGCTCAAACACTACCTGGCTGAGTTGTTACCACATAAATATCTGTTGAATTACTAAGTGATGAGTTGAAGTGGACAATGTGAGAAATATAGAATGTTCTCCTTTTACTATAGAAGATTAGATGAAGCTTTTCTTATGGTTCCCAGGAAAATGCATTCTTTTTTTCTGAAGTTTCCATCTCTCTCACAGCTGATGTTCCAGCTTATAAGATTAGAAACTGAGTTGAGGTATGATTCTCCTACCAGGCTGTGAGCTCCTACTGGCCCCTTCAAGCCATGTTAACAATGCCAAGTTAGGAGGCTAGAATACTGAGGTCTAGTCCCAGTTGCATATAGTAGTATATTACTATACTGTACATTCAGGCTTCACCTAAATGCCTCTTTTGGAAGTTAATAAAAGGCCACAGGGAATTTTTAATTATTTTAATTGAGCTTTTTAGAATGTGGAATTTCTTCCATTCCAGTTTTGAAAAGACTCTAACGTCAGTATCCCCATCTTCCCCAACACCAATTACCTATTTCCACTCTGTCACTCATACATTACTAAAGTTTATTATGCAGAATTAACATGACCTAGTCACAAGGTCCACAGTCAGAGAACAGATATGATGGAGAGTATTAGCTAAAATGAGAGCTTTTACATAAAAATAATAAAATCAGTATGTAGTGATGAATAAGAGTATCTTTTTTAATGTTAAAAAAATTGAGCAGACTCACATGACAATTGTGCATTTAGTTCCCCATTGAGAAAAAAATGAGTGATAATTTTTTTCCCTTTTTTTTGAGACAGGGTCTTGCTGTCACCCAGAATGGAGTGCAGTGACACAATCTCAGCTTACTGCAGCCTTGACCTCCCAGGCTCAGTTTTCCTAGTAACTGGGACTACAGGCCTGTGCCACCATGCCCAGCTAATTTTTTGTAATTAATTAATTTTTGTAATTAATTTTTTGTAGATGGGGTTTCGCCACATTGTCCAGGCTGGTTTCAAACTGCTGGGCTCAAGCAACCTTTCTGCTTCAGCCTTTCAAAGTGCCAGGATTCCAGGTATAAGCCACCATACCATGTGGATAATTTATTTTTAATTTAATGAATTTATTTAAAATTTAGTAAAGATTTTGAAACTCATTTTGTTTTCTTCAGCATAAGAAGTATCTACATATACCTTAAAATATAATTCTTCACATATATTCATTATGTGTCTGATAGGTAAAGAAGGCAAGGCCATTTATGGAGAAATCCTCTAAAAACACAAATGGTTCTGTAGGTGACAAGGGCCATGGGAGAGTTTTAGGTGGACTGGAATTATGAGATTGATTTTTTGAAAAGCTAACTTTGACAGCTGTAGGGAGAACCAGCTGTCGTTGGGAGCCCAGTAGCCAGAGGTCAATTAGGAAGCAGAGGGGAATGTCAGCTGCACTGGGCTGTAGAGATGCCTCTGTGAGATCAACGGAGATGAGGATGAGGGAGAGAAAAAATCCAAAGTGTTCATAGGGGATGGTCTAAAGGAGAAATCATGACAAGAAATAAGAAATATTAGAGAAAAAGGTGTTGAAATAGGGACAATTGGAGGGTAGAAAAGGAGTTGAAATGAGGGACAAGTAATATGAATTTAGTTTAATATCTACTAAGGCAGAAGTGCCTGAGCTACATACAGTAGGTAGTTGGATGTCACAGCCTAATACTAAGGAGATCTGAATTAGAGGTTTAGAAGATAATAAAATATAGTAGCTATAACAGCAGCTTCAGAATCAAATAGACAATGAGCTGAATCAAAGCTCTGTCATGGGATTAGGAAAGATTTGGAGCCTTACTGAACATATACTTCTTCATCTTAAAATGAAGACAGTAATCCTCAGAAGAGTATTTGGTATGGATTGGGAGAGACAGGCAGGGACAGCAGTTAGCCAAGTGCCTGGCACAAGTACTACAGTAAATGCTCAGTAAAGTTAGATGCCATTACTATTACATAGGTTATTGAGTCATGAATAGAGTTAGAATTGAAGCCAGGATGGAAGCTGATAGCCCTGAAGTATGTGAGTCGGAGAATCAAAGGCAAGGCCTTGGGTTTCCACCCCAGGAGGGGCAGGCAGAGCTGGAGCAGGCAAAAGAGACTAAGAACATGTAGAGACAGAGGGAAGGAGAATCAGGATTGGGTGGTAACCTGGCCAATGAAAGAGTTCCAACAAGTAGGAGGACAGTCAGAATCATAGTAAGTAGATAAGCAGCAGAAAATTAACCATTAGATCTGTCAATGAGGATGTCTTTGTCGACCTAAACAAACATTAATTTGAAGAAAGATAGGGTAGAGGCAGTGTACAGGGACAGTATTCAGCTTTCCTATCAGTCTGAAAGCTTAATTATTTAAAATAGCCATATAATTCTAAAAGAGTGAATATAATCTAAAAACTAGTAAGGGACTAATTACTAGTATTAACACAGCTGAAGTGGATTTCTTTAGGAATCTTCCCCTCAGTGTGTGACCATGCTAGTATTTCTCCCATCTTAAAAAAAAAGTAAAAAACAAAAACAAACAACACAACAACAAAAACTTGACTTTACAATTCTACAGCTCTACTTCTTTCTCCATTCTACTTCTGCTCCATTTGTCTCTTTACCTTCACAGCAAAACTCTTCCAATGCTTGGTCTAAATTCCCCATTTCCTTTTTTTTTTTTTTGCATCCTCTCTTATACCTACTCCAAAATGGTTTCGCCCTGGCATTCCACCAAACTCTTGTCAGAGTCACCAGGGACCTCCACATTGCAAAATACAATGGTCAGTTCTCAGTCTTCATCTTAGACGCATGATTAGCAACATTTAATACAGCTAATCACCCTTTTTCTTTAAATATTTGATTCATTCAGTTTTCAGAGTGCACGTTCTCTTGACTTTCCTCTTTTTTCATCAGCCAATCTCCGAGTCTCCTTTCCTTGTTCCTTCTTATCATCTTGACTTCTAAATATTGAAGAGCACTAAGCTTAGTCCTTAGACTTCTTCATTATATATTTTTAAATCTAAACTCCTCACTCAATAATCTAATCCAGTCTTGTGACTTAAAATAAAGTATATGCTGGTAACTCCTAAATTTGTATTTTAAGCCTAGAACTTTCCAGAAACTCCAAACTACTATATCCATCTTTGTTTTAACATTTTTATTTGAAACTCTTTTTCTAACTGTGCATTTAAAAAATAAATAACAAAAACAATACATCATCTCTTTTAATTTTTATTTTAGGTTTGAAAGAACGTGTGAAGGTTTATTACATGCATAAACACATGTCATGGGGTTTTGTTTTACCTATTATTACATCATCCTGGTATTAAGCTCAGAATCCAATAGTTATCTTTTCTGCTCCTCTCCCTCGTCCCACCCTCCCCCTTCAAGTAAACCTGAGTGTCTGTTGTTTCCTTCTTTGTGTTCATAAGTTCTTATCATTTAGCTCCCTCTTAGAAGTGAGAACTTGCAGTATTTGGTTTTCTGTTCCTTCATTAGTTTACTAAAGATGATAGCCTCCAGCTCCATCCATACTCCTGCAAGAGACATGATCTTGTTCTTTGTTATGGTTGCATAACATTCCATGGTGTATCTATACCACATTTTCTTTATCCAGTCTGTTATTGATGGGTATTTAGGTTGATTCCATGTCTTTGTTATTGTGAATAGTGCTACGATGAACATTCTCATGCATGTGGCTTTGGTAGAATGTTTTATTATCACTCTGAGTATATACCCAGTAATAGGATTGGTGGGTCAAATGCTAATTTTGCTTTTAGCTCTCTGAGGAATCGCCATACTGCTTTCCACAATGGTTGAACTAATTTACTCTCTCACCAATAGTATGTAAGGATTCCCTTTTCTCTGCAACCTTGCCAGCATCTGTTATTTTTTGACTTTGTAGTAATAATCATTCTAACTGGTGTGAGAAGGTATCTCATTGTGGTTTTGATTTGCATTTCTCTAATGATCAGTGATATTAAGCTTTTTTTCATAAGTTCATTGGCTACATGTATGTCTTCTTTTGAAAAGTGTCTTTTCATGCCCTTGGCCCACTTTTTAAGGGGGTTGCTTGTTTTTCTCTTATAAATGTCAGTTCCTTGTAGATGCTGGATATTAGACATTTGTTTGATGCATAGTTTGCAAATAATTTCTCCCATTCTGTAGGTTATTTGCTTACTCTGTTGATTGTTTCTTTTGCTGTGCAGAAGCTCTTACATTTAATTAGATCTCATTTGTCAATTTTTACTTTTGTTGTGTTTGCTTTTGGTGTCTTTGTCATGAAATTTTTGCCCATTCCTAGGTCCAGGATGGTATTGCCTAGGTTGCCTTCCAGGGTTTTTATAGTTTTGGGTTTTACATTTAAGTCTTTAATCCATCTTTTAAATTTTTATTTAATTATTTATTCTTCAACTTTTCTTTTAAGTCCAAGGGTACATGTATAGAATGTGCAGGTTTGTTATACAGGTAAATGTGTGCCATATGGTTTGCTGTACAGATCATCCCATTACCCAGGTATTAAGCCCAGTATCCATAAGCAATTATTCCTGATGTTCTCCCTGCCCCTGCACTCCCAACAGGCCTTACTGTGTGTTGTTCCCTGCAATGTGTTTGTGTGTTCTCATCATTCAGCTTCCACTTATGAGTGAGAACATGCCGTGTTTGGTTTTCTGATCCAGTGTAGGTTTGCTGAGGCTAATGGCTTCCAACTTCATCCATGTCCCTGCAAAGAACATGATCTCATTCCTTTTTATGACTGCATAGAATTCCATGGTGTATATGTACCACATTTTCTTTATCCAGTCTGTCATTGATAAGCATTTAGATTGATTCCATGTGAATTCTGCAATGAACATACATGTACATATATCTTTAGAAAAGAATGATTTATATTCCTTTGGGTATATACCCAGTAATGGGATTGCTGGGTCAAATGGTATCTCTGCCGCTAGGTCTTTGAGGAATCAATACACTGTTTTCCACAATGGTTAAACTAATTGACACTCCAACAGGGTAAAATGTTCTTTTTTCTCTGCAACCTTGCCAGCATCTTTTGTTTTTTGACTTTTTAATAAAAGCCATTCTGACTATTGTGAGATGGTATCTCATTGTGGTTTTGATGTGCATTTTTAAATATCAGTGATGTTGAGCTTTTTTTTGTATGTTCATTTGCCACATGTATGTCTTCTTTTGAGAAGTGTCTGTTCATGTTCTGTGCACACTTTTTAATGGGGTTGTTTTTCTCTTGTAAATTTGTTTAAGTTCTTTGTAGATTCTGATTTAAATCTTTGTCAGATGGATAGATTGCAAAAATTTTCTTCCATTCTGTAGGTTGTCTGTTCACTCTGTTGATGGTTTCTTTTGCTATGCAGAAGCTCCTTAGTTTAATTAGATCCCATTTGCCAACTTTTGCTTTTGTTGCAATTGCTTTTGGCGTTTTCATCATAAAATCTTTGCCCATGCCTATGTCCTGAATGGTATTGCCTAGATTTTCTTCCAGAGTTTTTACAGTTTTTGGTTTTACATTTAGGTCTTTAATTCATTTGGAGTTGATTTTTGTATATGCTTAAGGAAGGGATCCAGCTTCAATCTTCTGCATATCACTAGCCACTTATGCTAGCATCATTTATTGAATAGGGAGTCTTTTCGTCAGAAAAGCAATGCATCTTAACCTTTTCAGGTATGTGAGGTCTTTTCCCAACATCAAAATAGTAAACAAACTGCTTACATGAGAATAGTTGTAATTGGGTATCCACTGATAGAAAAACTCATAATGAAACAACCTACTATGACTTTTGTTACACTTTTAAGTTTGTATTTCATTTGCCATTCTATACATCTGAAAAATCATTTTCATAGATGTATCAGTTACCTTTATTTCCATTTATAGACAATGAGACAGCAACATTCAGATTCACCAACTCCTTGCTATATAATTCCTATTCGGGATCTATGCCTCACAAGTTGAAAAACACAACTAGATTACCAACTAATGTATATGTATCCTCAAATCTTTACGTTTTTGAAGTGAGGCCCACTATTTAAAATTTATTTTTAAATTAACACTTAGTCTATATGACTGATTCCTTGTTTCTCTTCATTTCAGAATATTACTCTAGGAATTCTATTTTTAAGCATTAAAATTCAAAATGGGGAAAAAGAGAAATCATCTTATTTAGCCCACCAGTCCCCTATCCATGTTTTCTGATTTCCTGAAGTATCACCAGCATCTACTCACATCCGAACTACAGTTCAGAAGGTTAAATAGCAGAGGTAAAATTCAAGAATGGCCAATGTGCCATTAAACTGCCATGATGCTTTCACTTTATGATATTTTGACCAGATATTCAATCTCTTTCTGCCTCATTTTCCTTATGCAAAACATAAAAGAATTATTAACATGGTCACACAAAGACACTTCTTAGAAAAACTAAAATGACCTTAGCAGCAAGATGATTTAAATCTGAATTAGAATATGGAGAGACTAGAAATAAGGAGACTGGTTAGGAGGTGACAGATGATGGCAGTACAAGTGGAGATGTCCAGACATCTCTGGGGTAAATTTTAAAGGCTTGGAGCCAAAAAGGATAAGAAGAGTGAGAGAGGATAAGGGCTCTTGGATGACTCCTGAATGTCTACCTTTGTGTGAAGGATGATATATTAACAATATAAGAAATACAAGGGGAGATTTGGGAGAATGTGGATTCAATTTTATTCAGGCTAAAATCAAAGTTCTTGGGAAGCATCCTGGTGATGTTCTAATAGAAAGTTGAACATAAAAATCCATGCATCAGACCATCTGCCAAGATTTTAATCCTCTAAGAATCAGGAAAGACAAAGACATCTACATTTAAAAACTTTTTAACCAAAGTCTCTAATGTGTTCCAAAGGTGTGAAGACGTGGTCTCAGGTTCAAGATGGAAATCTGAGTAGGCAGTATGTTGGGTGGCATATGGTAAGTTTAAGGCAACCGTTTTGTAATCACATCTAGGATAAAATCCCAGCTCCTCCAAGCTGTGACTTGAACAAGGCATGCAATGTTTTTGAGCCTCATGAAAAACAGGGATGCTAAAAATAATGATTAGGTTGTAAAATTTTACAGAAATAAAATGTATAGAGATAAACAGTTCCTGGAACATAATAATTGCTCAGAAATGGCAAATTTTCAAGGTCATCAGTATATTTAAAGAGTGGAAATGATCATCCTGCAAGAGCAAAAGTCGAAATTAAAGGGCAGACCTTAGAAATGACAGTATTTTAGGAGTGAGGAGAGAATTATAAGGAGAGAATGATAAACCAAACATATCAGCAAAGTGTAAGCTCAAGGGACAGAGAAGATTCCTACGAAGTGGTGAACTAGAAGCAATGGAGGAAAGTGTTTCAATAGTTGTAGGATAGGTTAATAGCATCAAACTGGGACCAAGAAAGAATAAAACTAAAATTTTATCATTGGACTAGAAAATGAGGAATTTATTGGAGACTAAACAAAAACTATTTCAATAGAACTGTGAATCTCATGAGCCCTCCAGCATGTACCCATGGGGATAGCACCTAACTCTGATCTCTAAACAGTCCTGGATCAGTCATTGGTTTCAGTTTCTGATTGACTGATGTTTTGTCTAGGGTGCACCATATCATGACTCTGAAATATTGTTACATTGATCCTGAAAGAAACTTTCATGCAAGGTGGTGTTCAGAGCACCTTCAAGAACAGAGAACTCAGGCTTCATCTAGCTAACAGCAAATGACAAATACACTATGTTATGCATTCTAATATACATGGCAGAACATGGTCCAAGGACAGCTTTCATTATAACTCAGCTCAAGTTTTTCCCGCAACTATAATTTTCTCTCAATTAGCCAAAAAAGGTTCATTGGGGTGATCCCCAGTCTCTGACTAATGTGTACGCCTCCTTCCTTTCTGTGGTCCAATTTTGATAAGCAACAGAGTCTTATGGTAAATCCTGAGTCTGAGTCTCAATTTACACAACAGTTTGGTGCAGGTTTTAGTTGAATGTGAAACAACAAAAACCTTGAGAATGGCAGAAGTGAAATACAGGGCAGGGACTTTGGGAACTCAGGTAGAATCCTTTGATGCCTTACTTGAGGTGCTTCCTTAAATCCCCTCTGCTGCACAGGGATGCTGTGGATTAGCTTTATCCTCAAGTTGGTTTCTGTTCAGAAAGACTTTGGTTTCTGGAGAAATTATAAAGCTGAATCTGTCTGCCTAGTTACCCTTCCCTCTTCTTACAATCTTTCTATATAACCCTTTGAGATTGCAGGTCTTGTTAAATGATGCCTCATCGGAGTAAATTTTCATGAGTCTTCCTCAGACCAAAATTTAAGAGAATGTCCTATTCCTGCTAGGTGCATGTCAAACTATTTTTATTTTTGGTCTGCGGTAGCAATTAAAGTTCTCAAAGAGATCCTTTCAAAAAGTCCATGATGTCAAAGCTATTTTCATAATATAAGATAGCATCTGAATTTTTCACTTTCATACACCCAAATGTATAGAATACAAAAAGTTCGTTGATACCATTTCTGTTTCCACATTATAACAAACCTTTAGTAAATTAGTACTTAAACAGTTTGGTGTCATATCAAAAAATATTCACAACTACCAAAAAAAAAGCCATTAAAATACTCCTGCTTTTTCCAGCTATACATCTGCACATGGCCAGATTCTCTTCAAGTGCTTATCTAACACAGTATATCACAGCATATTAGAAACAGAAGCAGACATGAGAATGACCTGCTGTCTTCTGGGTCAAACATAAAAGAGATTAAAAAATTTGTAGACAGTATCACTCATAACTAATATTTATGTTGGGAAAACATAATTATTTCTTGTAAAAATTATTATTTACATTAAAATGTAAATGGTTTATTATTGTTCTTTTTTTCCAGCTTTATTGAAGTATAACTAACAAATAAAAATTGTATATATTTATGGTGCACTATATGATGTTTTCATATGTATTCACATTGTGAAATAATTACTACAGTCAAGCTAGTTAGCATATCCATCCCCTCACATAGTTAGCATTTTGTGTATGTGTGTGTGTAGTAAGAACATTTAAAATCTTCTCTTTTAGCAAATTTTAAGTATACAATACAGTATTATTAACTATAGTCATCATGCTGTCCATTAGATCTCCACAACTTTCATTCTGCCTAACTAAACTTTGGACGTGCTGACCAATATCTCTCCCTTTGCCTCATCCCCTACCCTCTATTAGCATAATGCTACTCTCTGCTTCTATGAGGTTGACTTTTACATATTCCACATATAAGTGAGATCATGTTACTATTTATGTTTCTGTGCCTGGCTTATTTCACTTAGCATGATGTTCTCTACATTCATCTATATTGTTGTAAATGACAGGATCACCTTCCTTTTATGGCTGAATAATATTCTACTTTGTATATCCATTGACACTTTGATTGATTCTATATCTTGACTAACATGAATAATGCTGCAGTGAACATGGGAGTGCAGATGACTCTTTGACATGCTGATATTCTTTCAATATATGCCCAGAAGTTGGGTTGCTTGATCATATAGCAGTTCCATTTTTAATTTTTTGAGGAACCTCCATACTGTTTTCCATAATGGTTATATTATATTACGTACTCACCAACAGTGTGACAGGGTTTTCTCTTTTGTCTTTATCCTCACCAACAATTTGTTATCTTTCATTTTTTTGATAATAACTATTCTAACAGATATGAGGTGATATCTCACTGTGGTGTTGATCTGCATTTCATTGATAATTAGTGATTTTTAGCACATTTATATACCCCTGCTGACTATTGGTATGTCTTCTTTTTAGAAATGTCTATCAAGCCTTTTGTCTTTTTGAAAATTGGGGTTTTTTTTCTTGTTATTAGTTAAGTTTCTATATATTTTGGATATCAACACCTCATCAAATGTATGGTTTGCAAATAATTTCTCCTAATCTGTAGGTTGGCTTTTCACTCTGTTCAGTTTTCTTTGCTGTGCAGAAACTTTTTAGTTTGACACAGTCCCATTTGTCTATCTTTCCTGTTGTTGCTTGTGCTTTTGGGGTCATATCCAAAAAATCATTTCCCAGGCCAATGTCAAAACACTTTTTCCCTATATTTTGGCTAGTAGTTTTATAGGTTCGGATCATACATTTAAATCTCTAATCCATTTTTAGTTTATTTTTGTATATAGTATGTGTGATAAGAGTCTAATTTCATTTTTTGAATGTGGAATCCTGTTTTCTCAACATTATTGAAGAGACTATCCTCTACCCATAATGTATTCTTGGCATCATTGTCAAAAATTAATCATAAGTGGATTTATTTAGAATAGGGCTCCCTATTCTATTCCACTGATCTATGCATCTCTTTTCAGCTCTTTTTATGTCAGTACCATGCTGTTTTGATTACTGTATCTTCATAGTATATTTTGAAGTTATGTAGTGTGATGCCTCCAGCTTTGTTTTCTTTCTTTCATCTTTCAAAAGTTTTTTTTCTAATTTTAATTTTTATTTCAATAGTTTTGGGGGAACAGATGGTTTTGGGCTGCACAAAAAAGTCCTTTTCAGGTGATTTCTGAGATTTTGGTGCACCCATCACCCGAGCAGTGTACAGTGTACCCAATGTATAGTCTTTTATCCCTCACTCCCTCCCATCCTTCCAAGTTTCCAAAGTCCATTATATCATTTTTATGCCTACACATCCTCATAGCTTAGCTGTCACTTATAAATGAGAAGACACAATGCTTGGTTTCCCATTCCTGAGTTACTTCACTTAGAATAATGGTCTACAACTCCATCTAGGTTACTGCAAATTTTATTATTTCATTCCTTTTTACAGCTGAGTAGTATTCTGTGGTGTGTGTATACCATATTTTCTTTATTCACTTGTTGGTTGATGGGCATTTAGGCTGGTTTCATATTTTTGAAATTGTGAACTGTGTTATTATAAACGTGTGTGCAAGTATCTTTTTCATATAATGATTTCTTTTTTTCTGGGAGATACTCAGCAGTGGGATTCTGGATCAAACTAGTTCTACTTTTAGTTCTTTAAGGAATCTCCACACTGTTTTCCATAGTGGTTGTAATACTTTGCATTCTAACTGGCAGTATAAAGGTGTTCCCTTTTCACCACATCCACACCAACATCTGTTTTGTTTTTTTGTTTTTTTATGGCTATTTTTGCAGGAGTAAGGTGGTGTCTCGTTGCAATTTTGATTTGCATTTCCCTGATAATAGTGATGTTGAGCATTTTTTCATATGTTTTGTAGCCATTTGTATATCTTCTTTTGAGAATTGTATATTTATGTCTTTTGCCTACTTTTTAATGGGATTATTTGCTTTCTTCCTGTTGATTTGTTTGAGTTCCTTATCAATTCTGAATACGAGTCCTTTCTCAAATGCATAGTTTGTGAATATTTTTTCCCACTCTGTGGGTCGTGTGTTTACTCTGCCAATTATTTCTTTAGCTGGGCAGAAGCATTTTAGTTTAATTAAGTTCCATTTATTTATCTTTGTTTTCATTGCATTTGCTTTGGGGTTCTTGGCAATGAACTCTTTGCCGAAGCCAATGTCTAGAAGAGTTTTTCTGTGGTTATCTTCCATAATTTTTATTGTTTCAGGTCTTAAATTTAAGTCTTTCATCCATCTTAAGTTGATTTTTGAAAGGTGAGAGATGAGAATCCAGCTTCATTCTTCTAGATGTGGCTTGCCAATTATCCCAGCACCATTTGTTGAATAAAATATTCTTGCCGCACTTTATGGTTTTGTTCACCTTGTTGAAGATTAGTTGGCTGTTTTTTCTGGATTCTCTATTCTGTCCCATTGGTCTATGTGCCCATTTTTATGCCAGTACCATACTGTTTTGGTAATTATAGGTTTGAAGGATGGTTTGAAGTTGGAAAATGTGATGCCTCCACATTTGCTCTTTTTGTTTAGTCTTGCTTTGGTTATGCAGGCTTTCTTTTCTGGTTTCATATGAACTTAGAATTTTTTTTCTAGTTCTATGAAGAATGAAGAAGGTATTTTGATGGGAATTGCATTAAATTTGTAGATTGCTTTTGGCAGTATGGTCATTTTCACAATATTAACTCTACTTATCCATGACCACAGGATGTGTTTCCATTTGTTTAGGTCATCCATGATTTCTTTCAGCAATGTTTTGTAGTTTTCCTTGTAGAGATCTTTCATGTCTTTGGTTAGGTATATGCCTAGGTATTTTTTTTTCACCTGTTGTAAAAGGGGTTCAGTTCTTAATTTGATTCTCAGCTTGGTCACTGTTGGTATATAGCAGTGCTACTGATTTGTGTACATTGATTTTGTATCCTGAAACTTAACTGGATTCATTTATCAGATCTAGGAGCTTTTTGGATGAGTCTTTAGGATTTTCTAGATATACAATCATATAATTAGTGAACAGTGACAGTTTGACATTCTCTTTACCAATTTGGATGACCTTTCTTTCTTTCTCTTGTCTGATTTCTCTGGCAAGGACTTCCAGTACTGTGTCGAGTAGCAGTGGTGAAAGTGGGCATCCTTGTCTTGTTCTCACAGCTCCACTAGTCAGGGCCCCAGCAGGGACTCTGTGTGTGGACTCTGACCCCACATTTCCCTTTTGCACTGCCTTGGCAGAGGTTCTTCATGAGGACCCTACCTTTGCAGAAAACTTTTGCCTGGGCATCCAGGTGTTTACGTACATCTTCTGAAATCTAGGCAAAGGTTCACAAACCTCAGTTTTAGACTTTCGTGCACCTGCAGGCTCAACACCACATGGAAGCTGCCTAGGCTTGAGGTTTCCACCCTCTGAAACCACAGCCTGAGCTCTATGTTGGCCCCTTTCAGCCACAGCTAGAGCAGCTGGGACACAGGGCACAAAGTCCCTAGGCTGCACAGAGCATGGGTACCATGGGCTCAGCCCAGAAAATCACTTTTTCCTCCTGGGCCTCAGGGCCTGTGATGGGAGAGGCTGCCATGAAGGTCTCTGACATGGCCTGGAGACATTTTCCCCATGTTCTTGGGGCTTAACATTAGACTTCTTGCTAGTTATGCAAATTTCTGCAGCTGGCTTGAATTTCTCTTCAAAAAATGGGTTTTTCTTTTCTACTGCATCTTCAAGCTGCAAATTTTTTGAACTTTTATGCTTTGTATCCCTTTTAAAATGGAATGCTTTTAACAGCCCCCAAGGCACCTCTTGAATGCATTATTGCTTAGAAATTTCTTTCACCAGATA
>JAPYYA010002027.1:0-14473 GCA_028533165.1 Leontopithecus rosalia | reverse complement strand
AAAAAAAACAAACAAAAAAAGAAGAGCTAATATCAATTCAATTATATTCAAACCTTTACAAAAAATCAGAGAGGAAAGAATACTTCCAGACTCATACCTCAAGGCCAGTATAACCCCAAAACCAAAACCAGACAAAGACACAACAAAAAAAGAAAACTACAGGGTAATATCCCTGATTAGCATAGATGCAAAAACCTCTAACAAAGTACTAGGAAACCAAATTCAACAACACATTAAAAGATGATTCATTATGATCAAGTGGGATTTATTTTTGGGACACGCAAATAGTTCAACATATGCAAATCAATCAATGTGTAATACATCATATCAACACCACAGAGGACAAAAACCATATGATCATTTCAATAGATTCCAAAAAGCATTTGATAAAGTGCAACATTATTTAATCATAAAAACTCTCAAAAAATTGAATATAGAAGGAACATATCTCAACATGATTGAAGCCACATATGGCAAACTCACAGCTGGTATAATGCTGAATGAGGAAACTGAAAACCTTTCCTCTAAGATATGAAACAAGATAAAAATGCTCACTTTCACCTCTTTTATTCAACATAGAAGTCAAAGTCCTAGACAAAGCAATTAGACAAGTGAAAGAAATAAATGACATCCAAATTGAAAAAGAAATCAAGTTATCCTTGTTTGCAGATGACATGATCTGAAATTAAAAAAAAAAATCTAAAGACTACACCAAAAAACTATCAGAACTGATAAACAAATTCAATAAAACTACAGGATACAAAACCAACATACAAAAATCAGCGTTTCTATATGCCACCAGCAAACAATCTGAAAAAGAAATTAAGAAAGTAATCTCATTTACAATAACTACAGATAAGGTAAAATACCTAGGAATAAACATAACCAACAAAGTGAAAGATTTCTACAATGACAACTATAAAACTTTGGTGAAAAAACTGAAGAGCACCCATAAAAAAAAAGGAAAATATGCCAAGTTCATATGTCGGAAGAATCAATATTGTTAAAAATTTTCATACTGCCCAAAACAATCTACAAATTAAATGCAATCCTTCTCACAATACCAATGACATTCTTCACAGAAATAGAAAAAAAGAACCTAAAATTTATGTGGAACCACAAAAGATCCAGAATTGCTGAAGCCATCTCAAGCAAAAAGAACAAAGGTGGAGAAACCACATTATCTGACTTCAAATTATACTGCAAAGCTGTAGGAAACAAAACAGTAGGGTATTAGCATGAAAAACAGACACATAGACCAATTGTACTGAATAAAGAACCCAAGAATAAATTTATGTATTTGCAGTTAATTTATTTTTGACAAAGGTGCTAAGAATACATATTAGAGAAAGAATAGTCTCTTCAATAAGTGATGCTGGAAAACTGGTTATCCATATGCAGAAGAATGAAATAGACCCCTATCTCTTGCCATTTATACATCAGTCAAAAATGGATTAAAAACATAAATCCATTCCTAGAAGGAAACACTGGGTAAACACTCAGAACACTAATCTTGGCAAAGATTTCTTGAGTAAAACCTCAAAAGCGCAGGCAGACAAAGGAAGAATGGACAAATGGGATCACATCAAGCTAAAAAGCTTCTACACAGCAAAGAACACAATCAATAGAGTGAACACATAATCCATAGAATGGGAGGAAATATTTCCATAATACCCATCTGACAAGGGATTAAAAACTAGTATATAGAAGGAGCTCAAACAATTTAATAGGAAATAAACAATCTGGTTTAAAAATAGGCAAAAGATCTGAATAGATATTTCTCAGTAGAAGACACACGAGTAGCCAACAGTTATGTGAAAAAAATGCTCAACATCACTAATCATTGGAGAAATGCAAATGAAAACCACAATGATGGTAGCATCTTATCCCAGTTAAGAGAGACAATAATGAACACTGGCCAGGATGGGGAGAGAATGGAACCCTCATGCACTGTTGGCAGAAATGTATAGCTACTATGGAAGACAGTATGGAGGTTCTTCACAAAACTAACAATAAAACTACTATATGATACAGCAGTCCCACTGCTAGATACACATCCAAAAGAAAGGAAGTCAATATATTGAAGAGATAGCTGCATTCCCATGTTTACTGCAGCACTCTTCACAATAGCCAAGATACGGAATCAACCTAAATATCCATCAATGGATGAATGGATAAAGAATATGTGGTACATGCACTCAATGGAATATTATTCAGCCATAAAAAGGAATGAAGTTCTGTTATTCACAACAGCGTGGATGGAACTGGAAGAAATTATGTTAAGTGAAATACACCAGGTGCAGAAGGACAAATATCACGTTCTCACTCATATGTGGGAACAAAAATTTAAAAAGAACTTTTGGAGATAGAGTAGAATGATAGTTACCAGAGGAAAGGTAGTGTGAAAGAGTAATAAAGAGGGGATGGTTAATGGATGCAAAAACACAGATAGAATGAATAAAATGTAGTATTTGGTAGCACAATAGGATAACTATGTTTAACAATAATTTATTATATATTTTAAAATAACTAAAAGAGTGGAATTGGAATGTTCCTTACACAAAGAAATGATAAATGCTTAAGGTAACCCCAGTGACCATGATTTGATCATTACATATTGTATGCCTGTATCAAAACATCACATGTACCTGATAAATATGTATAACCATTATGTATTCATAATAATTAAAAATAACTTTTAAAATTTTAGGCCAGTGTTTTCATTTTAATTCCCCTTGTCAATGATGATTTTTGGGCATGTAATCCATTCAGGCCATAAAGTCTCAGGTTTTCCTTATTTTTATGAAGGGCTTGAGAAAGTGTATACTTTGTTTTCTGCTTTTGGTCTTTGAATCTTGTTTGAGATGCAGTGCTTGGAGATACTGCAGTCATCTTATTAGCCAAAGTGACAATCATAAGGACAAAAGCAAACCACACTGAAAAGGACAAAGTAATCCAGTAGAGAGAATTTGAAACTGTAGTGAAGTCATTCAGCTGTGCCATTTACGACCCTATTACTGCCCTACCTCTGAAATTATTTTTATGTTAGATAACACATTTCCCTTGTTTAAACCAGTTGAAGTGAATTTTTTAACTCATAATCCAAAACATTCTAATGAATGTATAGAACAAATACATGTAAAGAAAACAAAAAATATTTATTTCAACACCCAGAGGGGATTATGACAATCACTTCAGTACATTACATTTAGTGTATTTCGATTATTCCCATGTAGGTTTTTAGCAAAATAGAAACCTTTTAGTGTTTGTATATGTCTGTACATAAATCTATTATTTGTTTACTGTTTAATTTAAGGTTTTTGGTTGTATCATTAAATATGTTTTGAAAGATTATTAATGATTGAATGATTTACATTATATTGGCATATCACAATTTATTTAACCATTCTGTTATTTTTAACATTAGTTTATACTAACTTGGAGTTACATTTTTGGTGAACAACTGAGTACATAAATTATGTGTGTTCCTAGCATTTTATTAAGCATTTCTGAGGAAGTTCACTTTATAATGTGCATTGTTGCCTCATTACCTTCACATTCAAGAAATTATTTCTAATTCTTAAGGTTTTTCCATTTATTTCCTAGTATACAAAAAGAGTCTGTCCATTATTACTTCACAATGGGTTATTTTAACGTTTTGAACATAATGAAACTCCATTATTTCTGATTTCTGCTTTATTGTCCTAATGTTTAACCTGGGCTTATTCTATTTTATTATTTGAAAATCTAATTTTTGTCATTAGTGGAAAGTTTAAGCAACTCAGTTACCTTTCTACATTTCTATAGTTGTATTTGTAGCTATTAAAATAATGAAAATTAGAAGAAAAATACCAAAAATACCAGTATAGACATAATTGTACACTAGGGAACTTGTTTTTACTGCAAATATACACACAAACAGTTCTTAAAAAGTAATCGAAGGAAGCAACTGAAGAGAACTAGAGAATTCACATGAGCTGTGGCTCCACAAAGTAAAACCTCAAAGTCTGAAATTTGAGAGGCTCACAGTATCAAAACACACTCATCCTAAGTCAAAGCTTTCCAGGGGACAGCTCCTACCTGTACACAGAGCAGCTAGTGGTTTTTCATGCTGCCCCATTCTCAAACATGTAAGAACAACTAAGGATTGTCAGACAGTTGAGGAAAGCTTTCCTTCTTTCTTTTTTTGTATGTGTTTAAAATGTACAGGTTTGTTACACAGGTAAACATATGCCATGGTGGTTTGCTGCACATCAATCTGTCACCTAGGTGTTAAGCCCAAGAATGAAGGAGAACAAAGAAAATGAATAAATGAAACCTGGAAGAAATGGTTAATCATAGAAGGGAATTTGGAAATAAATTCTAACTAGTACTTTTATATGTACAGATATATCCAGAAGAATGTCACCTCGTTTGACATTTTTCTAGCGGAATTGGTATTGGCTTATATGTCCCAAACTTCTACAATGAATATATCACTCAACAGCAACTTTTATATAGAACAAATACATGTAAAGAAAACAAAAAATATTTATTCCAAAAGCCAGACAGAATTATGATGATCACTTCAGTGCATTGCATATAGTGTATTTAGGTTTTTCCCACATACATTCTTAGCAAAATAGAAACACTTTACTGTTTGTATATGTCTGTACATGAATGTATTGTTTACTGTTTAATTTCAGTTTTTGATTGCATTGTTAAATATCTTTTGAAAAATTATTAATGATGGAATGATTTACATTATATTGGCATGCCACAGCTTATTTAATCATTCTGCTATTTACAAAAACGAAAAGCAGCTGATATTTATATAAGAACAATTTTGGCTTCCAAACTCAATAATGTAATATTCTAAGCAAAACGATAGTAAGAAAAATCTCAAGCTAACTTCCAAAAATAAAACATCTTTCAAATACATCAAAATCACAAGTAGTTGTTTTGAAAAGCGTGTCTAGTGTTCACAGAGCAATGCGTGTGTTGAATGTTGACACTAAGAGTGGTATCATATAATTTTATTCAACATGAACCATTCTTTGCCATTGTTATTCTTGCAAAGAAGACTAGCTTTGAGACGAGGTCAAAAAAGATATTGAAGAATATTTTAAATGTCATGCTGAGAAATCAAGTACTGAACTTGTTCAGAATGTTAATCTAGAATAGTTGATCATAGGATAATGTGGACAGCCTTCAATCAAACCACCAGACACCACTTGCTGAAAATAATATGAGGACTAAACAAATACAGTGATAAATATTATCCTTGAACCTGGTGGACTGTGAGTGCCTGACTCTTATAACACTAGGCAAAAAATTCTATAAACATCAACTTAAAGAGAGTTAAGTAAAGCTTGATCTGTAGTTTTTCATCCTAACACGATACCTGCATTCCCAAGGTTCATTCATCATTTATAAGTCCCTAGCTTAGAATGAAAATGATAGTGAATCTCTTCCTGTTTCTTGCATGAAATTGCCTTTTTGTCATCCAACTCACCCATGATGTCACTTTCCACAGGCATTGATAATGACTGCATTTTCCCCATCCTTCCCTTTCTACTTTCTTCAAGTATCCAGTCTGCTTTTTTCTTCAGGAGTAATGGGTCATCGCAGATTGCCCTATTTTTATTCTAAATTTAACCTGCATTTTTCTAATGCATTTATTTATTGTTGTGTGCTGGTTGCTATGCCTTATTAGAAAAGAATATTTATGGTGTAACATGAAAAATGGGCATGTGACTGATACAGAGTAGCATCCATACAAACCATTTGATAACCATTCTAATTGCTTTGCGATCGGGGACCATCATGTCAAGATTTTATATTTTAAATGCTGATTTTCCTATGTTTTTAGTTATACTTAATGAAATCTGTTAGAAGTTTAATTTGTCCTTTTAAACAATAGGATATAGGTGACCAGGGCACATTTTCAAATAGAATGTCTCATTTTCAGGAATGGGTTTCTGATATTAAATAGGGGGTATGTGTTTGGATTTAAGATGAGACTGACTTCGTAAATCAAGAACAAGCTTCTCTGAAAAGAAACATTTTAAGAGCAAGAAAAGCTTTTGAAAGTAAAAATATGATTGCAGGAATTATGCATAAATTAGAAGTGTTGGAAGACAAAAACATGAACGTCTCCGTAATGTGGAGCAAATAGGCATATATATATATATATATATATATATATATACATACATATATATATGTATGTATATATATATATATATACACATATATAGTATATATATATAGTATAAACATAGGAGGATCCATCCAGGAATTCCAATATGTGGTTAATAGGAGTTATTTTTAAAAGGCACGAAGAAAAGCACAGGGGCAAAGGAGTGAGAGTTGCCAAATGTAAAATGCACACACAGGGCCATGGAGAAAGAGTGAAAAAAAGACAAATGTTTCAACACATTGCCCTAACATTTGAGACTTCTAATTACAAAGAGACCAATAAAACCTTCCAAACAGCAACCAGGATATTTATAAGGGAGGAAAAATCAAGCTGACAATAAACAGGTTAGCAGCAACAGTGGAAGCTAAAAGTCAATAAAGTAAGGTCTTCAACATGATAAAGGCAGATGATGCTGGATTTAAGTCAAGCTACAGCCGTTTAAGATATATAAGAATGTAAGAGCTTACTTTCCTTATTTTGAAGAAGTTATTTGAAAAATATTTATGCAAAACATGGGTAAAATACAAGAAATGAGAAACCATGAAATTAAAGAAACCAGAGAAGGAATCATTGAAAATTAATTTAATGATGACAGCTGTAGAGTAGTCATTAAAAACAAAACAAAACACAAACTGCAGTCATCAAAACTGGAAGTCAGTGGTCTTCTAGAAGGAAGTCTTAAAACAGCAAACACTGGAATTGATTCCAAGCAGTATATATGTGGTATTAAAAGTTGAAATGTAATAGTAAAATGATGATGATGATAATAAGAATAGCTAATGCATTTTCACATAGTACTAGATGCTGGCCTAAACACAGTAGGTTTGTTTTCTCATTTAATCCTTCAAGAGTCCTAAGAGGCAAATACTGTTATTATCATCTACATTTTATAGATGAGAAAAACCAAAGACACAGTGAAGTAAGATAAAATTTGCCTTAGGTTACAGTTAGTAACTGATGGACCCATGATTCCAGCTCACACATCTCAATTCTAGAGCCTATACTCTAACCTACTATACTGTGGTGAAGAAAATATGTTTCTTCTTCCAACTAGAAGAAAGAAATACAACCCAAAACTCAAAAACAAGTTATGTCCATATAAAAAGCAGATTGAAATATGGTATACTTTAGAGAAATAAGTACATTCACAAACATCTTTACTATGAAATCACTGACAGGGGGATGAGTTTAAAACATACACATTGGCATTGTAGTTAATAATAGTTACATAATTAAAATGCTGTTTATGGTTTTAACATTTTATAATTAAGAAGTAGACCATGGGAAGAAGACTTAATATGGCTGTGGAACAGAATGAAAAGCTATCAGTCTTTATAGAGTAAATATAAAGGTATAGATAAAAGACATTTGGAGAAAGAAGAATGGGAGAAAAGGAAGGGAGGGGTACAGAGGTGAGGTATCATCATCTCACAAGTGGGGGGCAAGATAAACTGTTCAAAGTTAATAGACTAATGAAGAGGGCATTCATATTGTATTACTTTAAAAGTCAAAGTAGAAGAAACTACATGCTAGAATTTAAGAAATACATCCCCTAAAATGTTTCCAAATAAGTTATTGAAGACAGTGTTATAAACGTAAGAAAATTAGAAGCTGTGAGAGAAGCAGCAGTGGGAAATGATAAAAGTGTACCAATAGCCCGTCTACCCAAGAAGGAAATCTGTATGTCATCTAAAATCAATAAAACAAAAAAGAAAAGCTGTATAAGGCAATTTATTTAGAGATGGAAGGGCCTCCAGCAGTAGAATTTTTTTAAAAAGTAGTTCTTGGGAAATAGGCAGAGACCTAGTCTATTTTATTGTAGCCCTTCTGATTTTAAACCACATGCTCATAATTCTTTGAAAAAAAAATTTTTTATGTAAGAGATTAAAGATTGAGTTTGTAATTAAAAAGCTCTCAAGAAAGAAATTTCAAGCCCAGGTGATTTCACTGGATAATTTTGCCATTTAAAAATGAATTAACCAATTTTACAGAAACTCTTCCAGAAAACAGAATTGGAAGAAATAATTCCCAACTAATTTTATGATGCCTTCATTATGCTGACAAGTAAACCAGAGAACGACAGTTCAATAGAAAGCTGCAAACCAATAGCTCTTATGACCTCTTGTGGCACAAAAAATATCAATATAATGCCAGATAGGATTCAACAATATATAAAAAGGATTATATATCATGATGAAGTAGGATTTATGGTAGGTATGCAAGGCTGGCTCAAATTCCAAAATCAGTGTAATCTACCATATCCATCAAGCTAAAGAAGAAAAATCATAGGATTACACCGATTAACACAGAAAAACACTTGACAAATTTCAACACCCATCTACAATAAAAATTCTCGGCAAGTTAGTAGTAATACAGAGGAGCTTTCTCAATTTGATAAGAGCATTACAAGAAACCAAAGCTAACATCGTATTTCCTGGAAAGACTGAATGCTTTTCTTCTAAGATTGAGAACAAGGCAAGATGTCTGTTCCTCACCACTGTTAGGCAAAATTACACTGGAAGTACAAGCCACTAAGAGAAAGAAGGAAAGTAATTAAGAGATATGCAGATTGGAAAAGAAGAAATAAAAGTATCTATATTTACAGATGTCATTACTTTCTATGTAGAAAATTCCAAAGAATCTACAAAAACAGCTAGAGTGAGTTCAGCAAGGTCTCAGCATATAAGATAAAGACATAATCACATTTCCATATATTAATGATACAAGAGGGGGCAGGGAAGTGCTGGGAAGGGAAGGGCATGGTTCCTGGCCAGATCTCTACCCACAGGCCTGTGCCTATGGACCTACGTGAAGAGAGGCATTTCTGTTTTCATGCCCAAATGCTGCATTTCTCAAGACCACTTTGGCCTGTCACGCCCTCATCCTGTGCCTATAAAATTCCTGAGACCCTAGCGGGCACAGAGGCAAACAGCTGGACCTCAAAAGGAACACAATAGTGGAAGAAGACACAAGCAGCTGGACGTTGAGAGGAACTCAGCAGCGTCAAGAGCACACTGACAGGCACTGGCAGATGCCAGCAGACCATCACCGGGAGAACAATGCAGAGTTCTGACAGCCCAGGAGTCTTATGTAAATCAGCTCCTGCAAGTTTTACACTGGCAGGCTCCCCACACAGCCCGGCCGCTCAACTCCATGGGAAAACCACCTTCCTACTCCATCCCCGTTCTGGCCTCCCATCCACCTTGCTGAGAGATACCACTCAATAAAAAAACCTTGCACTCATTCTCCAAGCCCACATGTGATCTGTTTCTTCTGGTACACCAAGGCAAGAACCCCAGGATACAGAAAGCCCTCTGTCCTTGCGATAAGCCAGAGGGTCTAATTGAGCTAACACAAGCTGCCTACAAAGGGCAAAACTAAACAAGCACCCTGTAACACATGCCCAGCAGAGCTTCAGAACTAAACATTCATCCCTAGACACTTCCATCGGGTTGGAGCCCCACAACCTGCCGGTCTGCCTGCTCCCCCTAGGGGTTTTGAGCAGAGGTGCACTGAAGAAGAGAGAGCCCCATCGCAGGCCCTCCAAGAGGGACAAGGGAAATTTCCCCATTTCATTTACAGGTGACAAGCAGCAACTGAAATGAACAATACAGTACTCCCTAAAATTACTCCAAAGAAAATAAAATATTCAGATACACACTTACCAAAACTTGTACAGATTCTGTATGCTAGGAATTTAAAAAATGCTGATGAAAGAAATCAAAAATACATAAATAAATGGAGAGACACTGTGTTTGTGGACTGGAAGATTCAACATATGAAAGAGGCTGGTTTTCTATTAATCTATAGGTTGAATGTAATTTCTCCTAAAACCTCAGCAAGGACTTTTGTAAATGTAGAGAAGCTTATTCTAAAATTTTTGTGAATAGACACAGTTCCTAGAATAGCTAAAACAATGTTGATAAAGAAGAACAAAGTGAGAAGAATCACCTACTCAATATTAAGGCTTATTATAAAATAAGATGATGTGGTGTTGGTGGAGGAATAGACATAGATCAATGGTACAGAATGGAGAGCCCAGAAATAGATCTACACAATATAATCAATTGATTTTTTGACAAAGGTGCAGTTCAATGGAGGAAGGATAGCCTGCTGAACAAATGGTATTGGAGCAAATACACATTCATAGGCAAAACCAACCAAACAAAAAACCTTAAAATAAATCTCACACCTTATACATTTTACTCAATATGTATTATGTAGACTTATTGTAAATGTAACACTATAAAACTTTTTTTAAAAAAATGAGAAAAGTTTAGGACTAGACACCGAGTTCTCAGAATTTTTAGCTAACATTAAAAGCACAGTGCATAAGAGGAACAATTGATTGATTGAACTGACTAGCTACAGACAGAGAGGAAATATTTAAAAAGCACCTATCTGAAAAAGGACCAGTGTCTACCATATAAAAAGAACTCTCAAAACTCAACAGTAAAAGGCAGTCTAGTCAGAAAATAGAGAAAAGACATGAAGAAACTTTTTTTAAAGAGGATATAAAGATGGCAGAGAATCACATGAGAAGATGTTCAGCATTATTAATCATCAGGGAAATGCAAATTAAAACCACTGTGAGCTATCACTACATAGCTATCAGAATAATAAAAATAAAAACAGAAACAACACCAAATGCTGGTGAGGATGTAGAGAAACTGAACCAATTATATATGGCCAGCAAGAATATAAGATGACACTACTCTGGAAAAGAGTTTGGTAGTTTCTTCTAAAGCAATATATGATTACTATACAACTCAGAAATTACATTCTTGGGTATTTATCCAAAGAAATGAAAATCTGTGCTCACATGAAAATCTGTACACAAACAGTTGCTTTATTTGTAGGTCAAAAACTGGAATCAGCCCAGACGTGTCCTCCAATGAATGAATGGTGAAACGAACTATGGTACATACATAGAGTGGGATAAGTGGCCCCCTCAGGGCCAGTAGGCCATCCTCTTTTCCTTTTATGAATCCAGAAAGAAACCTAGAGAAAAAATGGCTCATCTTCTTCACCTGAAAATTCCCCACTGCAATCTCTTTACTGATCTTTCTCTTGGCACCTGGCAGCCATAGCACTTTTCTCCATTTCCATTCACTCATCAGAAACTGAGGCTCCTTCTGCCTCTTCACATGTCTTCCACTTTTCCTTCCCCTGGATAAAATTTTTCCCTCTCTCCTGTTACATAGATAAGAGCATTAGTGGAAAGTTCCTGAGTCACAGGATAATCACTACAGTACTTTGTAATGATTTTACACCTAATAGGAATAATTACTGGGAGGGCTGAGATTTTAGAAGTGGCCAACCACACATCTGTTTTAAAAAATATTTAGCAATTAAAGTTCTCATCTTTAGTTTTTACAGTTTAAATCAACAGAATATTCCAGTGTATATTGGATGAGTCTACTTTGGGGTCTTAAAAATATTCCCTAAAATTACAGATGCTTTAGATGCTGGAACCCCAGCAAATTACACTATATACAGTTGGACCTGCTTTATTTGAAGTAGGGCTGGAGCTTGGAGCCCCCTCTCCCTCTTCACATTGGGCCTGCCCCTCACTGTAGGCAGCTCCTACAGCACCCCTGTAGAAATACAGTGCTCCCTGGAACAGTGATGGAGCCACCAGCCTGGATCTTCCCTGAGAGGGCTTTACAGTTGAGGAAGTCCATAGATCTGTTCCTGTGTAGTTCTCAGTCACACGTGTATCACAGTTCTAATCTTGACTATATTTAACGTGTTTCCTACTCTTCTACAACAGGATGTGGTTGAGGGGATTGAAATAGGATTCAGGATTTGGTAAATTTCTCATTAGCAGCTGCTTAATTATAAAACACATTAGACACAACTAGAAACCTGCAGGCTGTATTGGGACAAGAGTGCATAGGCTGTTTGAGTATGATTTGGTTACTTGGCTCATGAAATTAAGGTAATTATATTGCAGATTGTCGTATGATCTGTTAGATCATTATTTCAAATAGTGGTTGCATCACTTTCCTTTATGAAACTGCAGTGTGTCTATTCACATTGTTTTTCACCAACCTTGGAACAAATTATTCACTGAGTGGTTATTGTCATTAGATACTTTCATGTAATTATACCTCATTATACCATTTTCTAAATTAGTAATGTTTAAAATATTCTCTACAGTTAAAGACTCTGGTTTCTTGCATTCTGTCCTTTCCATTCAGATCCTTTTTAAAGTCACTATTACACAATAAAGTGAATACAAGCATTGTTCAAATTGTTTTGAATTTACAAGCGTCATGTTTAGAAATGTAGTCTTGCTTCTCTTTGAATTGAGATCTGCTCTGTGTAGTGGAGGCTGAGTGGATACGAGAGTGAACACTGTTCTTAATGAGAACAAAAGGGTCATGTTTTGGGCAATAAAGTTGTATAAATGAGTTAAAGTTGCAGATGGAAGGCAGTACATATTAAACCAAAGCAATTGTTCCTAATCCAGTAGGCAAAATAAAGCAATTGTACCGTCTTTCTGAGGAGTGAGGCATATTCCCATTATTGGGTATATTTCCAAAGGATTATAAATTGTTCTACTATAAGGACACATGCACACAAATGTTCATTGCAGCACTGTTTACAATAGCAAAGACTCGGGACCAACCAAAATGTCCATTGATGATACACTGGACAGGGAAAATGTGGCACATATACACCATGGAATATTATGCAACCATCAAAAATGATGAGTTCGTGTCCTTTGTAGGGACATGGATGAACCTGGAAACCATCATTCTCAGCAAACTGACACAAGAACAGAAAATCTACTCAGGATGCTGAGGCAGGAGAATTGCCTGACCCCAGGAGGTGGAGGTTGCCATGAGCCAAGATCGTGCCATTGCTCTCCAGCCTGGGTAACAAGAGCAAAACTCCATCTCAAAAAAAAAAAAAAGAAGAACAAAATCAAACACCACATGTTCTCACTCATAGGCAGGTATTGAACAATGAGAACACATGGACACAGGGAGGGGAGCATCACTGGGGTCTGCTGGAGGGAAATAGGGGAGGGACAGCGAGGTGTGGGGAGTTGAGGAGAGATAGCATGGGGAGAAATGCCACATATAGGTGAAGGGGAGGAAGGCAGCAAATCATGCTGCCATGTGTGTACCTATGCAAGAATCTTGCATGTTCTTCACATGTACTCCAAAACATAAAATGCAATAAAAATAAGAGTGAGGCATAGTAGAAATGGAAGCAAATTGTAGTAGTAGGATTGGGGACTGTATAATCTTAGAGTTAACAGTACACACAGTGACAACATAGCCCATAGTATACTATATTTTTTTAAAAACTACCTTTTCAAGAATAAGGTAGCAAAAGAGAAGTATGTCAAATAAGTCTACCTGGTTGCAAGCAACAGTTGACAGCTAAGTAGCTTAAGAGAAGGGAATGTATTGGAAGGACATTGAATGCTCACAGGATCAGTGTGAAGCTGAAGGAATGGACCTACAACAGAAAGCGACCAAAGGAGTCAGAAGTCAGCAGCAATTACTCAGCAGTGACCTATTAGCACTCATGATCTGGTGAGCATGTGACCACAACACCCAAACTCTCTTCCATCTGCATTCAACTCTTTCAACACTAGAGAGGATCTCACCTATTACTGCTTTGTCCTCCTAAGTAGGAGTTCTTACCTAACCCGCCCACAGTAGGGGAGAGGTAATGTTTTTTGTTTTGTTTTGTTTTGTTTTTAAAGAAAAAAAAGGAGAAGGAGAGGAAGAAAGAGGAAGAAAAAGAGGGAGAGAGAACAGGAATATTGTTTAATTCTAAGAATGGTTATTAATAGTGGCTGATCAATATTTTGTGTATTAAAAGTGGAGAATGTATATTTTGTGTATTTGAAGTGGAGAGCACTATACATATTTATTAAGTTTACTTGTTCCGGATCTGAATTCAAGTCCTGGATATCCTTATTAATTTTCTGTCTCATTGAATCTAAATCTCTTTATGGGTCTTTTGTATCTGGGTGTTAGGATCGTTAGCTCTTAATGTTGCATTGATCCTTTTACCACTGTATCTTTGTTGCTTTGAAATCTATTTTATAAAATGTGAGAATTGCAACCCCTGCTTTTTGTTTATTTCTTTATTTTTGCTCTCCATTTGGTTGGTAAATCTTTCTCCAACCCTTTGTTTTGAGTCTTTGTGTATCTTTGGATATAAAATGGGTCTGGATGTAGTATACCGTTAGGTTTTGGCTGTATCTCTTGATTGGGGGATTTAGTCGATTTAAATTTAGGGTTACTGCCATTTGATGTTAACTGG